>JAQGAC010000213.1:0-33859 GCA_034696585.1 Isotomurus maculatus
GTTATTCTATAATTCTTTTGCTGATTTTTTCCACCGCTTTCTTGATATTTGATCCAATCTTCATCGTGCTTCCACATAATAGATTTTAGTTTCCTTCTGTCTTTTTGGAGCAAAAGGTTATCGCCCTCAACGTGCAAAGCAAAAGCTCCCATTTCTTCCAATCTTCGTTTAGCTTTTGCGAAGTAAACAGCCAGGGATGTGTCGAATAGTGTAAATACAGAAAATCTTGTAAAAACTGGCTCAGGTGGAATCATACTATGGCAGGGGTACTTCCATCCAATAAGCTCGTTAATATATACTAACTCTCCATCTTTATGCATACTTATTTTTTTAAGACGTATTTTTTTCCATCTTCTCGCAGCCAAAACCTAGACTTATAATCGGAGTAGTTATTTATTTCTTGGCTGAGTTCTGTAACGATATTGCTTTTTGTACCAAACATATTTTCAACCCAAATGTCTTCGGGTAACTTAAAACTTGAAATATACGTGTAATTATTGCGCATCAGTTCACTCAAATTTTTATAACTAGGAATATCCGTTTGTACAACTAACTTCAACAAAATCTTGTTTTCATATGCGGCTAAAATGACAATGCTGCATATTTCAAGAATGAGTGAAGGAAAACAAGAATGTGAAATGCCTTGTCTTACAAAACTACCGATACCATACGTTAAAGCTTTGTAAATAGTAATCAAGTTATTTATAGGGTTCTTACGAAAGGCATGTTCTTTTAAGGACTTGAATACTGCAATTGCGACTACAAATATTATAATGACCAAAAATACTTCATCAGAAACATAAGAATACCAAATGTTGCTCTGTGGCATTCCCCCCTTTCCTTATAAATACAATAAATTATTTGCTGGTCAAGGTGGGTTTAAAAATCAAAAAGGCCTCTAATCCATCCACGATAAACCCAATGTGAATCTATACTTGGGGCCCATGGACCGGAAGTTATGGTAACATTTAGTTTAGAGGATGCGGTAATTCCTTCTGCGTAAGTCAACCCACCATCACACTTTACATTTCGGACAATCCAGAAAACCAATCTACCGCATGAAAGGTCCTGTGGAGGCCTTTCTTTTTTGTTTCCCGATACATAGTGTAATCTGTAGACCCAGATATGCTGGAATACAGTTTGATCAATATATTGGGCTTTTACGTCTTGTTGAATTAGTTGAAAGATATTTTTACATAAAGAACAGATAACATACCAATTACCGAAACAAACTTTTAACCCGGTGACAATTGATTCGTTGACTGTAAATATGATTGAAAATACACGGATATGGTGTAGCCGCAATTGCATACTTTGCTCAGCGTTTAGAATCAAATTAAAGAGACCGAAAACAACGACAGTTGCCCTGCGTTTTGATGGGTCCTTATATGAACCATATTTAAAAAAGTAAGTATTGAGAATCGGGATTTTGATATCCCAGGAAAGCAGAACATGTATAAAACAGTCATATCTCATGGAACGGAATACACTTGGAATCACGTCCTTTCCTGTTGATCCGCGTTGAATCAACAAAGGGTGGTAGTCAAACTTGGGACTTCCTGCTTGAATGAATTGAGAATGGAAGTCGTTTTGCGTGTGACCTTGAGGAAAGTGATCTTTCACTATGAATCCGCACGAGTTAAAATTATATAGAATTGGATGAAAGTAACCAGCAGATGCTGGGACAAGCACCGTTGCTAATACGATTATTATCCCCATAGTGTCTGTTGGTCATGTATTTTCTACTGCGGTTTGCTGAGCACAACTTCTAAACCCTAGAAGCAAAGTCCCAATTTTTTGTTTTATGTCAAAAACTTAATTTAATCTGGCGGCTTTCTGATTGAATAAGCGGTATGCTAAACGTTTATGTTCTTAGGTAAAAGACGTACGTGGCTGAGTTCTTATGTGTTCGTGACAACTTCAAAAAAGTATAGCTTTAAAAACAAGCGGCATTAATTTACTACCATTTAAATTGAAGCATTTACAGCCTAATGCAACTAATTTCCCCCGGATTCCACAAAAGCATAATACTAAACATTCAAACTCCTTACGTGCTTATTATGGCTAATTAAAGGAAACCAATATTAATGTTGAGTGTAATAGTTATGGGTATTTTACCTAACATAGAGGTACATGGGTGCTTACTACTGGCTAGATTCCTTAAATATACTTATACACACGAGTACATGAGACGGTGTGTATTTCAAGCGAAGGAACGATCCTAACCTTTTATCGTAGAAGCAATGATGGACAAAAACCTTCTTGAACGTATGTCCAAGATATTTTTCTGTCAAAAAAATCATGTCATACCTGAAGTTTAACTACCAGAATAATAAATTACGAACAAATGTAAGTAAATATTTCATAAGGCAACCAAAATCAATTTTTGGTACATAAATGGCTACTTTATCGCCCTTTACGTGGTTTCCTTAAAACGAAAACATTTGATTAGCAAAAAACGAACTTTGCGTCGACATTGTTTCTTAATTGGAGTCCTTGAACCAAAATACATAGCTTACTTGCCTGACAGTGTCTTCTTCATGCGTTTTCACTTGCAAAAGAAACGGTACAAGAAAACGAAATTTGAATCCCACCGCTAAATCCTCGAGCTACGACAACTTAATTAAACGTGTATTTGCACTGATAAATATAAGAGCTCTGATTAGTTTGTTTCTTCATTATCTTTTATGAAACTTTCAATGTTCACGATGATGCTGATTATTGTGAATTTTACTATGCTCAAACCCCTATTTACTTCCGATTCCTATCTTTTGAGGTCCTGATAACGCATCTGAGCTTTCCGAAAGATACAAGCATTTTTTGGAACTCAGATTCAATAATTCAATCGATTGGTAAAAATATTTTTCATGTCGCTTTGGGTAGGTTTCACATGCATTTTTGTGTAATCCATTTGATTCTGTTACCTGTGAAATGATGCAGAACAGAAACAAACAGCTTCAAGTTGCTGATAAATGCAACTTGAAGTGCTTGCTAGACGGTGTACGATGAGGTTGGGGAGCAGTTGAGAATGTTTTGAATTGAAGAACAGAAAGAGTAGCACTTGGCACTTTATCCAATATGCGTCTGAGTCTGTTTGAAGCATATTTTGTTCAACACTTCAGCGTTGTCCTGACAATCGGGTTATTGGTATTAAAAAAACCGTTTAGCTTCTTTCCGCAAATTACAGTATTTATCAACATACCGGTTTTCCCTGATAAACATAATAAGCGTCAAACATGACAATTTAGTTGTATGTACAAAAGCCTTATCATTTATTCATGATAATATTTGACTAGATCCTTGTTTCTACACGCTCGATACTTGATTACCGTTGCCAATTATTGTTTATGTCGTCGTAAGGTCCCTTTTATTTAACGTCCGGGTACCCAATAGCTGTGGTGCATAGAAGGATGCAAGTAGTAGATTTCCACCTGCCCTAGCATACAGTTACATAGTGTGATGACCAAATATTCTAAGACCTACCTTGTTGAGTCTTCTTAGATTTAGAGTTTAGGTTTATTTAATTTAGATAGGATAATGAGCTAATTTCTTAGGCAAATTAGTTTCACTACCTTCCAAGTCACATCTTGAGGTCAGGGCTAAGATGAATGTTCTTTGAGGTCAGATCTTAGCCAATGAACATTTAGATTCGTAAAGAGTGTGTTGGGAACTGCAGTTTAGCATTAAGAGCAATGCTGTTAGCTATTGAGATATATGAGCAATCGAGAGAAGCGTCTCTTCTCGAGCATAGTTGCTTCAAGAGATTATTTGCTCGTCTTCCTCTCACTTTCTCTTTTGCTTTTGAATCATTATTTTGGTGTATTGTTAATCTGATAGTTGGATATCTAGTCCTTAATTTCCCCCACTAGCTACAAAGTTTGTTGTATTGATTCCAAAAACCTAGGAAACGTTGCGTAAGTCTCTTAAAATTCGTACAAGTTGTGTCAATGGTTACAATAATTCCTGTGTATTATTAAGTGCTATAAAACAACTTATATGAAATTGTACTGTTATTTCATTGTCACTAATTTTCTTGTAATATCAAACGGATTGCCACACAAAAAGGAATTTCTTTTCTCTCTCGAGAAAGCAAGTATTGGCCGAATTAGACCGTAGTGCTAAGAAGGTAACGTAAAATCTTTTCTAAAGGACAAGAATAGCCCATTCTTTGGACTATTTTGTTTTGAAAGACTTTTTTATTACCGTCAAACGGAAAAGGTCTTCACAATAGTTACATCCTCCCTGTTGTTTTGGGTTAATAGGATTGCGTTGGTGCCTGCTATGATTCTTTCTGTCCTCTGAAGTTTAAATATGGTTAAAACACTTCATCGAACAAATCTGTTTGGCTAGAATTAGAAGTGTACAAAGTTGAACCTAAATATCTTTTTGTTTTTCGATCATCCTCTTTCCATGCCTCTTTTGGAAACAGAAGACCAATTCAATCAATATTTCTGACCCCTAACGCAACGGTCAATTTATATGCACGGAACAAGCAGATGCTGGGACTAGCACAATAGACAATGCGGTAAATATCTCCATGGGGTCTGTGCCTGCGAGTGTTAGCTTCCAAATCCTAGAAACACCTTTCTATTTTTAGTGTTATGTCATCCACTAATTTTAATCTGAGGGCTTTTGACGGAATACGAGGCAGGTTAGGTATACTTATTTATGCAGCATGGTTTATATTTTTCGGTAAAGACGTACGTGGCTGATTGTAAGGTGTTTGTGACAATTTCCAAAAAGAATTAACTGAAATACAAGCGGCCTTACTTTACCACCATATAATTTGAAGCATTTACAGGCAAATTAATTTCTCCCTGTTTCTAACTAAGAAGGATACTTAGCGTTCGAACTAACTACGTGCTTATTACGGCCAATCAAAATAAACCAATATTAATGAGGAGAGTAATACTTATGGGTATGTTATCTAACATAGAGGTACGTGGTTGCTTTCTACTGGCTGGTTCCTTCAGCCAATCTTTTGCTTAATACCTTACTTGTAAGTTGGCTTGCAGCAATGTCTCTAATATTCTATTTTCGTTATTCAACTATTAATTTTCTTAAAACTCACTCACTTAAAAGTGTACTCAACGTATAACAATGATTCTAATAATTTATTGTTGAAGCTATAATTGATACAAATACAAACCTTCTTGAATGTTAGTCCAGGATATATATTTGTGAAATGCTATCATTTCGTACTTTTAGTTCAGTTCCTAGAATTTTAAATTACGAATAAATGTAAGTTAGTATTTCATAACGCAACAAAAACAAGCGTTCTTACATCAATTGCTTGAATTTCCCGTCGACTTTGGTACTTTATTGGAATCCTTGAATTAAAATACATAGGCTATTCGCCGGATAGTCTCTTCTTCATGCTTTTTCGCTTTCAAATAAAAACGTAGATTAATTCGACTCCCGCCGCTACGTAGTTAGTAAAAGTTCATTAAACGCGAATTTGTACTGATAAGCATACAATTTTTTATCGTTCATAAAGGTTTTATTATTATGTAGTATCTTTCTTGCGCTTGTAGGATTCTACGAGTTTTGTTTCTCAAAAATTAAAAACTTCATGCCAAGCAGTCTCTATAGCCCCGACAACTTGTAAAGTATCAAGTGACCCTAATGATTCAAACGACTTTGATTTAAACCTGATACCCATATTTGGCGAACTGTATCCAAATGGGACAAATATATATGTGTGAAAACTAGGATTAAAGTATTTAAGCAACAAATAATACACAGTGTTAATTATTTTTGGCCCAATAGAAACGGATTTTCCAATCGCAATCTTAATAAAATTTCTCAACGTCATCATAGAAACGGAAGATCCTGAATTAATCTATGCTAACAAGCTAGTCAGATGTCGATTTCGAAGGACTATTTTTCTCCATAATGAAAATCATCAACAATCAAGAAGCGCAGAATCCTACCTGAGAATGTTCCATATCATTATATAAGAATCGTACAATAAAACTTGAGTATTACTCTACAAGGCCGATAAAAAGCGCAAGGAGAAAGAAAGTTCAAAGAGAGTTCAAGAACAGGTGCCTTAGTCCCAAATGAATGCATAAAGGAGCTGCGAAAAACATGTGTTTCCTGAGGAACGTGGACACTTTGGAGGATTTCCCCGAAAGAGTCCCGTTGCCTTTTCTACGCAAGCGGATGAGGTCAGCCGTAAAACCAGCTTGTCATTTCTAAAGAAGTCACCTACACCTCTTCTTCTGCGGCAACTGAATGTCTCTCGTTCACTTTAACCTGCTTACCAAACTTATTCTGATCATTTCCTCTACTAATTAACACCAACTGTATGTTTATGAATTCCACTAGCTTTCAATCTGGGGATTTAATTATGGTGAAATTTTTTTAGATTATTTATCGCCCCTAATTCACTCGTAATTTCTTTCACTATTGCAGTAAACCATTTGTGTTGCTCGTGTATCAAGACGATTGTTTTGTTTCACTGATTTAATATTGGTAACACTTGGATAAAGAGTTCAGTCGATTATTCAATTAATAAAACAGCCAGTTTTGTACAAAACATTGAACTACTTATAAGCTACACTCCTTGGGATGAGTTCCAGTAATTTTTGGTTAATTGATTCATGAATTTTGGTCTTTAATTTGTACTGTTGGTACCAACCTAACTTCTCCAAATTTTTCACGGGAAAAGCCGAAAAAATGGCTATGTCCCTGAGGGGGGGAAAAATCTTACCCCCACTTTTCACCCCGGATATACGCCGATCATGAACTGGAGATCATTTTTGGTCCCCACCCTCCGAGGGGGTAAGGGGTCAGTAGGGGTGGTCAGGGCTCCCGTTGGCTTTTTCGCGTAGCCAAGTGACGTCAGCCAACCACAAAAAAAGTTTTACCTCAGAGCAGCCTCTCCACTAAACCTGTCTCATCCATTCCAATTCACACAATCGAATCTTTTCTTTTGCTGCAATCCTCCTGAATTTGATCTCATAAATTGGAATCACACAAAACAAGCCAACTGGTTTTTATCCCAAAATTGTGTTTCATGAAGTCAGTGCTTCATTGTGTGTTTCTATTGTTGCATTCATGAAGGGCTTCCTCAGCTTACTGCATAACTTTCGGCGTTAACTTTCAAAAAATATCTACAAGGCTGTCAGTTAGATATCAAGTACACGCCAACTCCTCGTCTCCAAACCAAGCAAAGATTCCAGGTGAGTGTCCGTGAGGCTGGAGTACCTCAGAGACTGAACAGGCACGTCATATTTACGTCGACGGAGGGACTCTCCACTCGAAGGTCCTTGCTACATTACAATCTGGAATTGGTATTCACGGGGAAAATAAATCGTCGTTCCTCCGAGAAGTAGCGGAGAGAAGTGTGACGGACGGGGGAGTTGGAGGCGGCTAGAAATCTTAAATCTCACTTCAGTCATTCACAATTGCATACGTCTTTGGCTATTTTATTCCGGTTTTACAACTTCGGTTTTGAATTAGAATTTTAAATGTTTTCATTTATTCACGTATTACACATTTAAGATATCTTTGAATTTAGGAAATAGATTTAACATGAAACTTAGATTAGCAACTTGATACATTCTAAATTTTGCTTTTTGTTGTATAAGTTTGCAGGTTAAAAGGAAACTATTGTTTTCAAAAGTAAATGAGAGACATGCTGCAAATAAAAAGCATAAAGTAACCCAAAGTATAAACTTGTAGTTTTTTAAAGTTATTCTATAATTCTTTTGCTGATTTTTTCCACCGCTTTCTTGATATGTTATCCAATCTTCATCTTGTTTCCACATTGTAGATTTTAGTTTTCTTCTGTGTTTTTGGAGCAAAAGGTTATCGCCCTCATCGGCCAAAGCATAAGCTCCCATTTCTTCCAATCTTCTTTTAGCTTTTGCGACGTAAACAGCCAGGGATGTGTCGAATTCAGTAAATACAGACCATCCTGTAAAAACTGGCTCAGGTGGCATCATACTATGGCAGGGGTACTTCCATCCAATAAGCTCGTTAATATATACGAATATATCTTTATGCATATTAATTTTCTTTAAAACGTATTTCTTTCCATCTTCTCGCAGCCAAAACAAAGACTTTATAGCGGAATAAGAATTGTTTTCTTCGCTGTGTTCTGTAACGATATTGCTGTTTGTACCTAACATATTTTCAACCCAAATGTCTTCGAAGGTGAATAGATTTGAAATGTACGTGTAATTATTGCGCATCAGTTCACTCAAATTTTTATAACTAGGAATATCCGTTTGTACAACTAACTTCAAGAAAATCTTGTTTTCATATGCGGCTAAAATGAAAATGCTGCATATTTGAGTAAAGGAAAACTAGAATGTGAAATGCCTTGTCTTACAAAAATACTGAAACCAGAAGTTAAAGCTTTGTAAATAATAAGCAAGTTATTTCTAGGGTTCTTACGAGAGGCACGTCCTTCTTTAAGGGACTTGAATAGTGCAATTGCGAATAAGAATATTATAATGACCAAAAACACTTCGTAAGAAACATAAGAATACCAAATGTTGCTCTGTGGCACGTCCCCCCTTTCCCTACAAATACAATACATTATTTTCTGGTCAACGTGAGTTTGAAAATCAAGAAGTTCTCTGCTCCATCCACTAAAAATCATATTTGGATCTATACGTTGGGCCAATGGACTGCAACTTATAGTAACATTTAGTTTAGAGGATGCGGCAATTCCTTCTGCGTAAATCAACCCACCATCACACTTTGCACTTTGGAGAATCCAGAAAACTAAACTACTGCAAGAAAGGTCCTGTGGAGGCCTTACTTTGTTGCTTTTCGACACATAGTGTAAGTGGTGGATCCAGACATGCTGGAATACAGTTTGATCAATATATTGTACTTTTACGTCTGGTTGAATGAGTTGGAACTTCTTTCCACATAAAGGACAGAGAAGATACGAACTACCGAAACGAACTTTCAACCCGGCAAGGTTTGATTCGTTGATTGTAAATGTGATTGAAAATACACGGATGTAGTGAAGCCGCAATTGCAACATTTGCTCATCTTTTAGAATCAAATTAAAGAGATCGAAAGCAACGACAGTTGCTCTGCGTTTTGATGGGTCCTTATATGAACCATATTTAAAGAAGTAAGTATTGAGAATCGGGATTTTGGTATCGCAGGAAAGCAGAACATGTATAAAGCAGTCATATCTCATGGAACGGAATACACTTGGAGTCACCTTCCTTCCCGTTGATCGGCGTTGAATCAACAAAGGGTGGTAGTCAAACTTGCGACTTCCTGCTTGAATGAATTGAGAGTGGAAGTCGTTTTGCGTCTGACCTTGAGGAAAGTGATCTTTCACTATGAATCCGCACGAGTTAAATTTATGTAGAATTTTATGCATGTAACCAGCAGATGCTGGGACCAGCACTGTGGCCAATACGATAATTATCCCCATAGTGTCTGTTGGTCATGTATTTTTCTAATGCGGTTTTGTGAGTATAACTTTTGAGCCCTAAAAGCGAAGTTAAAGCCAATTTTTAGTTTTCTGTCAAAAACTTAATTCAATCTGTCGGCTTTCTTATTGAATACGCGGTAGGCTAAACGTTTATATTCTGAGGTAAAAGACGTACGTGGCTGAGTTCTTATGTGTTTGTGACAATTTCTAAAAAGTATAGCTTTAAATACTTTACTCACTACCATTTAAATTGAAGCATTTACTGCCTAATGAAACTAATTTCTTTCGAATTTCACAAAAGCATAATACTCAACATTCAAACTCCTTACGTGCTTATTATGGCTAATTAAAGGAAACCAATATTTATGTTGAGTGTAATAGTTGGGTATTTTATCTACCATAGAAGTAGATGGTTGCTTACAGCGGGCTAGATTCTTAAAATATACTTATACACACGAGGACAAGACACGGTGTGTAATCCACACAAAGCATCAATCCTAACCTTTTGTCGTAAAAGCTACGATGGACTCAAACTTTCTTGAACGGGAAGATATATATTTGTTAAAAGCAATTATGTCATACCTTAAGTTTAACAACCAGAATAATAAATTTCGAACAATTATTATTATTGTAAGCAATTATTTCATAAGGCAACCAAAAACAATTTTTGGTACATAAATGGCTACTTTATCGCCCTTTACGTGGTTTCCTCAAAAAGAAAACATTTGATGAGCCAAAAACGAAGTTTTGGTCGACTTTCTTTCCTATATGGAATCCTTGAACTAAAATACATAGCTTATTTGCAGGACATGGTCTTCTTCATGCGTATTCGCTTGCAAAAGAAACGGTAAAAAACGAAATTTGACTCCCACCGTTAAATACTGGAGCTAAGACAAGTTAATTAAACGTGTACTTGCATTTGCACTTATAAATTAAAGAGCTCTGAGTAGTTTGTTTCTTCATTATCTTTTATGAAACTTTCAATGTTCACGATGATGCTGATTATAGTGGATTCCACTATGCTAAACCCCCGTTTCCTTCCAATTCCTATCTTTTGAGATCCTGATAACGTATCTAAGCATTCCGGAAGATACAAGCAATTTTTAGAACTCAGAAATAATAATTAAATCGATTGGTAAAAATATTTTTCCCGTCGCTTTTTAGGTAGGTTTCACATTCATTTTTGTGTAATCCATTTGATTTTGTTACCTGTGAAATGATGCAGAACGGTAACAAACAGCTTCAAGTTGCTTATAAATTTTGGTGGATCTAATTAAGTTAATGAGCGCATGTGAATCCAATTTGGGGAATTAAGTCAATTTACTATGTTTATTTATCCACAATAAATTTACGAATTTTCAGTTTAAAGAAATGACGCTCATCTTCTTCGTGGCTGTGCGTGAGACGACTGGAAATATTCGAACTCAGCGAAACGAATAGGTCGCCAATCATTTGTGGTGTCACATTCATCTTGACGATTTCATATGCGTTTGGCTTGACCTTCACAAATTTCTCCATGACCTCAATGGACCCTCCTTCTCTTGAATGCAGCGCCACGTGACCTTCAAAAGGTGTGGCCAGGTTGTTTTTGACGTTGCCGATGACTTCGACTGTCGCTCCAAAATGAACTGACGGAGCCACAGACACGCTCAGCGTCGCTGGAGGAGGACGGATTTCTAAAACAGGTGAATTGGAAATCACGGTCCTTCCTGATTTGGCATTGAAAGTGGCTCCACTGACGACGCACGTCCCAAACTCCGTCAATCGGTCGAAAGTCTTCGTCACTGTGAGAGTCCCGTTGTCCTCCGTCGAAGTCTTCCTGTCGACGTCGACGAAGACGAGTTAAATTTGGTCTTCGTAAGGCCGCACCTCCGCCGCTCCGACTTCGAAGTTTGCATAAATGCCGACATCCGTCGGTTCCACCGCACCCGGTGAGTCATCCCGATTCTTCACTTCCGGTTTCTCAGGCTTACCCGGATTCCTGAAAAACAGTCCACAGTTTGTAGTCACTCGAATGTTGAACACTGAAGTAATCTTACCAGGAAGGGTCTTCAACTGATACGCGATTTGAGAAAGTCGACACATACTAATCGACACATTTGGGTGTAAAAACACGAAAGTGAAAAAATTTCCGTGTAAAAATAATATTGGGCCCTGCAGGGTCTATTTAAAGTAGCGGGGTACCCCCAGTGAAATCAGCGGTGTGTGTGAGTGTGTTGGTTCGGTTTCTGGGGCACTTTGCATTCAGGGATACACACACTAACTATTTTGCTTTATTTTTAAAGATGGAATCAAGTGGTGGGAGTGGTTTGGAGTTGGTGAATTTGCGTTTGGAGATGGGCTCGTTGCGTGATCGGAAGGGAGTGGTTAGAAGGAGAGCGCGGCACGCTGCATCTGCGCTATTTTTTCAATGCTGTCTGTAAACGCTACTTCTAGCTGGTTTTGTCCTTTTGGACGCTTAAGGCATAGTGGCGACTCAAATGTACACTCAGACATTAGAAATCGACGTTTACGAGAGAGTTTACAACTTGAGTTTACAACACACGCTCCGTGGGTCGCTCACGAAAACACTTACTTATCTTGGCTAAAGCTGGACGCAACGGAACGCCTAAAAGGTTCACTTATCTCAATAAAATGATTGTCATATTGAGGCAAAGCGTTCCTAACAAAGAAATCAAGTGTGCAACTTACTTGAAATGAAACTACTAATTTTTAAAACATACAAGTAGTTATAGTTTGATTTCACTAAACTGACCGTCTACATAAGATTTTCCAATAAAAGTATACAAAACATTAATAATTATTATTATTATATCCACGAAATATCAATAAGAAGTAGTTACGCCTGGAATTGGGTTGAAACAAAGTTGTGATGGATATAAAGTAAAATTGAATTCAGAGATGTAAAGTTGTATTATAAATAAATTGTACAGTAAACAAATAAAATTGAGTTGATAGTAATATAACTAATTAAATAATCGTAAAAAATAATCGCCCTATATTTATTAATACAAAATACAAACGAATTAATTATGTGTCCTCATTTGACCAGTGTTTTAGTTTAGCTTTGAAGGTAAAATAAGAACATGCGTTTTTTAAGTTTTTCCAGAAAATCGCTAAATGTAAGAATTGCATTTAACGTTAGGAATGAGAATATTATTTGAGGCACTAGTGCAGTGAGCGAGAGTTCCATTCGATGGTATCCGTAAGATATCAAAATAAGACACATTTTTTCAAATTTATTTTGAATATAGTAGTGACAGAGAAATAATTGTAGGACTCTGTGGCATGAGCCATTAAAGTTCGGATGGTAGATCGTTCAATATGATGTCGACCTTTCGCAGACAGAAAATCACTCCCGCACTCCTTCTATTGGACCACTCAAGAATCCTAACGTTTCTGTTGTGCTAGAGACCCAAATAACAAACGTGTACTTGAGAAGAGATTAGCAGCTTGCACGAAAGGATTTAACGACTGATAGAAGAGGCGTGAGCGGATAAAGTAGCTTCACTAAGCGATTTCTGTGAATCCTGCGAGAAGGTTAAGTTCTTCGGGAGAGAACAAGTCTGGCAGCCTCATTCAGTCGAGTCTGTTGGGACGGAGAGTGTTCTGGCAGCTGCTGTTTGATTAAGCAGAAGAAGAACAAACGAAGGATGAGTCTGCTGTGGGTGTCAGTGTTAGTGGGAGTGGTGGTGGGATTGGCGAAGGAGGAGAAGGGGGTGCGCCTGTTGACACTGCAGGAAATTTACATGTTGAAATTTGGCCCATTCGGGGTTCCGGTTAGCAGGGAGAGCAGATTGGTAAGGATTGGCAGGAAACGTGTCGGCGTGAGGAAAAAGTTGTGCAGAAAGGGAAACCTGTTCACAGCAACGGCCCTGACTCAGGGATTCTGGTGGTCTCATCCCCCATGTTATAACTCCCATTTGATTTCAAGCTAGGATTTTACTGTCATATGCAAATTTCATACCCCAAAGTCCGAAATTTTGAAAATTCGAAAAATATTCAAAAAATTCCTAAACAGGTTTTTATGCATTCCAATTAATATTTAAGGTATTTTAAGGGATTTTTAGAGCTTATCGGAGGCTTATCATGCGCTTATTGAAGTCGTTTTTTTACCGGGCAATTTTATTGAAACTTAAAACTTAAGCTCATAGAAGTAATAAAAGGTTATTTACATACTACAATTTTCATAAAAGACCATTTATCCTGACCACCAAGGTCTGGCCACTGCAGTTGACATGGAATGGCTCTGTGTGGAGTGACCATTGATTTTTGGAAGGAGGTGACCCTGGAGGAATCCACTCCCACTTTAGGCCATCCTCCTCACCAAGTCCCATCCTTCCATTCATCACTATTCATCCCGTGATGACCTACTGATCAGTGCGCGCTTAAAAATTGTTAGGGCCATCATCTCCTTCCGAATCCGTTGCGAACCAGGAACGGGGAACAGCTGAGGTTTACGGGGACAATAAGCATCAACATCATATCTCTTAAAGGATACAACCTTCCCCAAACCCTCTTGCCTGCTTACTTAGAAAAGGCAACGGGAATCTTTCGGCGAATCATCTTAGAAAGAGAACAAGTTTGTCGCAGCAACCCCATTCATTCATTTGGGATTGAGGCAGTTGCAACTCTTCACGCAGCTGAAAAAGTAACTTCGTTTCAATTATTTCTTCTACGGAACAATATAAGGTTCGTTACAACTTGTGGAATACACGGTGCCTCATATTTTCGTGTGTATCAGTATAATACTTTTTAAAAAAATTACATTTAATAACGAAAACGTAATATTAGAAGCTTAGCTTCATGCAAACCCTCAAGCGACGATATTCAGCGAACAATTATTTGAAGGATCTAGCCAGTATAGTAGAAAGCCACCACGTACCTGGTATTTTATGTTATGTTATATACCCATATGTATTACACTCTACTTTATTATTGGTTTCCTTTGATTAGCCATACTAAGCACGTAAGGAGTTAGGATGTTGAGTAAGGATGTACTGGTGCTTAGGAGGAGTTGGATTAGGCTGTAAGCCCTGCAATTTATATGGCTCTAAAGTAAATGTTTTCTCTTGTGTTTGAAGCTACTCTTTTTACAAATTTTATTGAATATATAACAATTCAGCCACTTCTTTTACCTGACTGTATAAATATCTAACCTGTGGCGTATTCCGTCAAGAAGCTATCAGAATAAGTTAATGACGTGAAATTAACTCTGGCATCTGAAGCAATCGCTCACCAAGCATAATTAGAAGATTCATATCCAAAAGGTTCAAGAAACAGATGCGATGATAATATTTAGCGTATTGGCAACTGTGTTGGTCCCAGCATCAGCTGGTTACATGCAAGAACATCTCCATTTATTTAAATCGTGTGGATTCATAATGAAATATCTTTTTCATCAAAGACACACGCAAAACGACTTCCACTCTCAAATACAGTATGCTACTTTCGAACGTATTGTGAGTGGATGCCGCAAAATAGATACGTTAACGCACACAATAATAAATTATGGCGTAAAAATGAACTCCTGAAAAATGATTCAATTTTGTACGCCTCTGATTCTAGTCAAACAAATTTTTCTGATGAAGTGTTTTAACAATATTTACACTTCAGAGGACAGAAAGAATCGTGGCAGGCACCAACGCGATCCTATTAGCCCAAAACAACTGTGAGGACATGCAACTATTGTGAAGACCTTTTCCGTTGGACGACAATGATGAAGTCTCTCGAAACAAAATAGTCCAAGGAATGGAATATTCTTGCCCTTCAGAAAAGATTTAACGTTACCTTTTTAGCACTACGGTCTAATCCTCCCAATATTCATTTTCTCGGGAGAGAAAAAAATTCCTTTTTGTGTGGCAATCCGTTTTGAAAGAGTATAAATTAATACGTTTTACATGGATCTGTGATCTTTTGAGCAAGTGAGACACTTGATCGTATTATTTTATATTTTTCAGAAGGAAAGATATTAAAATCGAGAGATTAAATTACAAGTATCCCTTACAAAGAATATTTTAAACTCTACTGGTCTAATCGTGCGTACCTCTAGTTTTCGGAGTGTAAAACGACTTGGAGATATTCGAAGTGGAGTGATCCTTTAAGTGACACAACTCGCTTCTCGTTTCATTCTCGGTGATACTGGAAATACCAAATGAAAGGAGGTTGTATTCTTATACAGAAACTATGAAATTACAGTGCAATTTCATGTATGTTATCCAACTAGCAGAGTAACAATTTACCAAAATAATGATTCCAGAGCAAAAGAGAAAGTGAGAGGAACGCAAGCAAAAGAATCTCTTGAAACAAAGACGCTCGAGGAGAGACGGGTCTCTCGGTTGCTCATATATATCAATATCTAATAGCATTGTCCCTAATGCTAAACTGCAGTTCCCAACTCAACACACTCTTTAGGAATCTAAATGTTCATTGGCTAATAGCTGACCTCAAAGAACATCTTTCTTAGCCCTGACCTCAAGATGTGAGATGGAAGGTAGTGAAGCTTATTTGCCTAAGAAATTAGCTCACTATCTTATCTAATTTAAATAAACAAACTCTAAATCTACGAAGACTCAACAAGATAGGTCTTAGAATATTCGGTCATCACACCGTGTAACTGTAAGCAGGGGAAGGTAGATAACTACTACTTGCATCCGTGTGTACACCACAGCTATTGTGTGTCCTGACGTCAAATAAAGGTGACCTTACAACGAAGGTATAAAAAATTGGCAACGATAATCAAGTATCGAGCATGTAGAAACAATGATCTAGTCAAATATGTTCATGAATTAAAGATAAGGCTTTTGTCACTACAAATAATTTGCCATGTTTGACGCTTATTATGTTTATAAAGGAAACCCAGTTTATTGATCAATACTCTAATATACGGATGGAAGCTAAACGATTATTTTAATACCAATAACACAATTGGAAGAACATAGCTGAAGTGTTGAACAGAAAATGCTTAAAACAGACTCAGACGCATATTGGATGAAGCCCCAAGTGCTACTCTTTCTCTTCTTCTCTTGAAAACATTCTCAGCTGCTTCCCAACCTCATCGTACACCGTCTAGCAAGCACTTCGCGTTGAGTTTTTAAGCAACTTGAAGCTGTTTGTTACTGCTCCACATCAATTAACAGGTAACAGCATCAAATGCAATACGCACAAATGCATGTGAAACCTACTTAAAAAGCGATGTGATTTTTAAACAATTAATTGAATTATCGAATCTGAGTTCCACAAAATGCAGATGCTAGCATCTTCCGGAAAGTACAGATACGTTATCAGGATCTCAAAAGATAGGAAACGGAAGTAAAACGGGGTTGAGTATAATGGAATTCACAATAATCAGCATGATCGTGAGCATAGGAAGTTTCATAAAAGATAATGAAGAAACCAACTAATCAGAACTTTTATATTTATCAATGCAAAAACTAGTTTAATTAACTTGTCTTAGCTCCAGTATTTAGCAGTGGGAGTCGAATTTCGTTTCGTTTGCACCGTTTGTTTTGCAAGCGAAAACGCATGAAGAAAACACTATCCGGCGTAGAAGCTTTGTATTTTAGTTCCAGGATTCCAATTAAGAAACAATGTCGACGCAAAGTTAGTTTTAGGCTCATCAAATATTTTAGTTTTGAGGAAACCACGTAAAGGGCGACAAAGTAGCCATTTATGTACGAACAATTAATTTTGGTTGTTCGTAATTTATTATTCTGGCTGTTAAACTTACGGTATGACATAATTGCTTTTGACAAATATATATCTTGGACACACGTTCAAGAAGGTTTGTTTCCATCATACTTACTACGACAAAAGGTTAGGATCGTTGCTTTGTTTGGAATACACGCTGTCTCATGTACTCGTGTGTATAAGGATATTTGAAGAATCTAGCCAGTAGTAAGCAATTACGTACCTCTATGTTGGGTAATATTCCCATACACTCATTTATTACACTCAACATTAATATTGGTTTCCATTAATTAGCCATAATAAGCACGTATGGAGTTTGAATGTTTACTATCTGCTTAGATGGAGACCGGAGAAATTAGTTTCATTAGCCTGTAAATGCTTGAATTTAAATGGTAGTAAATTAATGCGGCTTGTGTTTAAGGCTATTCTTTTTAGAAATTGTCAAGAAAATATTAGAACTCAGCCACGTACGTCTTTTAACTGAGAAAATAAATGTCTAACCTGCCGCGTATTCCATCAAAAACCACCAGATTGAATTAAGTTGACGACACAAAACTAAAAATTGGGATTTTGGTTGCCTTATGAAATATTTACTTACATTTGTTCGTAATTTATTATTCTGGTTGTTAAACTTAAGGTATGGCATAATTTGTTTGACAAAAATATATCTTGGACATACGTTCAAGAAGGTTTTTGTCCATCATGCATCATAGCTTCTACGACAAAAGTTTAGGATCGTTGCTTCGCTTGAAATACACACCTTCTCTTGTACTCGTGTGCATAAGTATATTTAAACAATCTAGCCAGTAGTCAGCAACCACGTACCTCTATGTTAGGTAAAATACCCATAACTATTACACTCAACACTAATATTGGTTTCCTTTTATTAGCCATAATAAGCACGTAAGGAGTTTGAATGTTTAGTATCTGCTTACGTGGAAACCAGGGAAAATTAGTTTCATTACACTGTAAATGCTTCAATTTAAATGGTAGTTAATTAATTCCGCGGGTATTTATGGCCATAAGTTTTAGAAATTGTCACGAACACATTAGAACTCAGCCGCGTCCGTCTTTTACCTAAGAATTAAAATGTCTAACCTGCCATGTATTCCATCAGAAAGCCACCAGACTGAATTATATTGATGACATAAAACTATAAATTTAGTCTTTGCTTCTAGGGCTCAGAAGATATATTCAGCAAACCGCAGTAGAAAATACATTACCAACAGACTCTATGGGGATAATAATCGTATTGGCAACGGTGCTGGTCCCAGCATCTGCTGGTTACATGCATCAAATTCTACATAATTTTAACTCGTGTGGATTCATAGTTAAAGATTACTTTCCTCAAGGTTACACGCAAGGCGACTTCCACTCTCAATTCATTCAAGAAGGAAGTCGCGAGTTTGACTACCACCCTTTGTTGATTCAACGCGGATCAACGGGAAGGGACGTGACCCCAAGTATATTCCGCTCCATGAGATATGACTGTTTTATACATGTGCTGCTTTCCTGGGATACCACAATCACGACTCTCACAACTTACTTCTTTGACAAGGGTTCAATAGAGGACCCATCAAAGAGAAGAGCCACTGTTGTTGTTTTCGATCTCACCAATTTGATTCTAAAAGCTGAGCAAATATGGAAACTACGAGTACACCATATCCGCGTATTTTCAATTACATTTACAATCAACGAATCAATAGTCACCGGGTTAAAAGTTCGTTTCAATAATTGGTATCTTCTCTGTCCTTTATGCAAAAAGGTGTTCCAAGTAATTAAACCAGACATGAAGTTACGATATATTGATCAAACTATATTCCAGCATATCTGGGTCTACAGATTACATTATGTGTCAGGAAACAAAAAAGAAAGGCCTCCACAGGACCTTTCATGCGGTAGATTAGTTTTCTGGATTGTCAAAACGTGTAATGATGGATCGATTTACGCAGAAGGAATTGTCGCATCTTCTAAACTAAATGTTACCATAATTTCCGGTCCATGGGCCCCAAGTATAGAACCGAAATGGGTTATCAGTGATTGGAGCAGAGTTCTTCTTGATTTTGAAACTCACGTTGACAAAAAAATAATGTATTGTATTTATAGGGAAAGAGGGGACATGCTACAGAGCAACATTTGGTATGCCTATGTTTCTGACGAAGTTTTTTTTGTCATTATAATATTTGTAATCGCAATTGCAATTTTCAAGTCCCTTCAAGAAGGACGTGCTTCACGTAAGAACCCTATAAATAACTTGCTTATTATTTACAAAGCTTTAACTTCTGGTATCAGTATTTTTGTAAGACAAAGCGTTTCACATTCTTGTTTTCCTTTACTCATTCTTGAAATATGCAGCATTGTCATTTTAGCCGCATATGAAAACACGATTTTGTTGAAGTTAGTTGTACAAACGGAAATGCCTAGTTATAAAAATCTGAGTGAACTGATGCGCGATAATTACACGTATATTTCAAGCTTAAACTCATCCGAAGACATTTGGGTTGAAAATATGTGTAGTACAAAAAGCAGTGTCGTAACAGAACACATAAAAAAAAACGTTTCTTATTTAGCTTATAAGTCTTTGTTTTGGCAGCGAGAAGATGGAAAAAAATATGTCATCAAGCAAACAAGTACGCATAAAGATGTAGAGTTTGTAATTGTAAACGAGATTGTTGGATGGAAGTACCCCTGTTATAGTATGATTCCACCTGAGCCAGTTTTTACAAGATGGTCGGTATTTACATTATTCGACACATCCCTGGCTGTTTACCTTGCAAAAGCTAAACGAAGATTGGAAGAAATGGGAGCTTATGCATTGAAAGTTGAGGGCGAAAACCTTTTGCTCCAAAAATACAGGCGGGCGCTAAAATTATTAATGTGGAAGCACGATGAAGATTGGATCAAATATCAAGAAAACGGTGGAAAAAATCAGCAAAAATATTATAGAATTACTTTAGAAAACTACAAGTTTATAGTTTGGATTACTTTATGCTTTTTGTTTGCAGCATGTCTCTTATTTACTTTTGAAAACAGTTGTTTCCTTTTAATCTGTAAACTAATAAAACAAAAAGCAAAATTTAGAATGTATCAAGTTGCTAATCTAAGTTCCAAGTTAAATATATTTCCTAAATTCAAAAATATAAATGTGCAATACGTGAATAAATGAAAACATTTAAAATGCTAATTCACAACCGGAATCAAATAGCCAAAGACGTATGCAATTGAGAATGACTGAAGTGAGATTAAAGATTTCTCGCCGCCTCCAATTCCCCCGTCCGTCACACTTCTCTCCGCTACTTCTCTGAGGAACGACGATTTATTTTCCCCATGAATGCCAATTCCAGATTGTAATGTAGCAAGGACCTTCGAGTGGAGAGTCCCTCCAACGACGTCAATATGACGTTCCTGTTCAGGCGGGCTGCAAGGCTCTCAGGTACTCTAGCCTCACCAACATCACCTGGAATTTTTTCTCGGTTCGGAGACGAGGAGTTGGCGTGTACTTGCTAAGGAATCCCTTCATGAATGCAACAATAGCAACACACAATGAAACAATGACTTCATGAAACAAATATTTTGGAATAAAAACAAGGTGGCTTGTTTTGTGTGGTTCCAATTTATTAGATCCAATTTAGAAGGTTTGCAGAAAAAGAAATATTCGATTGTGTGAATTGGAGCGGACGAGACAGGTTGAGTGGAGAGGCTGCTCAGAGGTAAAACTGGTTTTGTGGTTGGCTGACGTTACTTGGCTACGAGGGAAAGAAAACGCGACTCTTTCACCGAATCCTCAGGAGGCCTAGTTCCTCGGGAGAGAACAAGTCTTCGGTTGCAGCCTCATTCCTCCGAGTCTGTTGGGACTGAGAGTGTTGAGGCAGCTACTGGTTGACTCCGCAAAGAGGAAGAGAGGGAGAATGTGGAGGCTGCGGTGGGTGTTGGTGTTGGTGGGCGAGGTTGGGGGAGTGGCGAAGGAGGAGGATCTTCGCTTGACGCTGGAGGAGATATACAAGTTGAAGTTCCAGTCTGAGAGGGCGGAGGAGAAGTGGGAGGCGTCTCGGGGGGAGTAAGACGAGGAGCTCTGCAGGAAGGCATTCCTCTTCACCGCTACGGCCCTGAGGGAAGTGAGGAACGGGTAAGAGTTGGCGGTGCTGTTGAGTCTGGAGAAGGCGCTCCACCCCCACGTGACCTTCGACGTCTCCCTCCGCACTCTGGGGGACAGTGATTTGGACTCGTTGTCAGACGAGGAGGAGGTTCGCGCGAAGGTCAATGAACTAAGGAGGGTGGAGATGCAGGCCAGTGACCTCCCGTGGAGGACGGCCTATTTGGTCGTCGGGGCATATCCGACGGGCCATTGTGATTTTATAAGACATCCTTACGCGAAGAGACAAAAAGTGACTTCTGAGGTGGAAGTGTTTGTGCAGACGGACAAAACTACCTACGCATTTGGACACAGTCAACTTCGGCACTCTGGTGTTCGACGGGAATGTCAACAAGGTCCAGAAATTAACCCGGGTGATTTTCGGGAGTAGAGAGCATCTTCAGGAGGGAGACGGGATGGAAGTCCCGGAGAACGGACTCGTAAGGGTAAACTTCATCTACGACGGCCAAAAGGGCATCAGAATGAGGGCGACTTCAGACGTGACACCCAAGTGCAGAAGATTCCTCGACTCCACCCATTCCACAAGAAGAGGCTCCGACCCTTCGCCGTTCATGTAGGCGCGCTTTGAGGGGCTCAACGACGATTACTTCTCGCAGCAGCGGTTGAAGGGGCGAGTGAAGTTGACGTCGACGGAGGGAATCCCCCTCGCCGGCAACTGCGACGTCACAATTCAACGCGATCGGTGGGAAGAGGCGGTGTTAAAGAATGAAATGGCGAAGAGGAGAGTGGCGTGGGGTGAGTTCGACTTTAACGTGGCGGAGTGGAAAGGTAGGCGTGAGGCTGCGCTGTTCAAGTCAGAACCAAAGTATCGTGACCTCCAATCGGGAAGAATACCGGGAGTTACCGGAGACCGTTCGAAATCGACGGTTCAAAATTTCTTCAAAATCTATTATTAGACCAAATTCAGGACCCTTGAGTGTTGAGTTCGTGCGCCCCTTCTCTCGCTCACCACCACCACCAACACCGAAGGTACTTCTCCACTGGCGCTGGCAGCTCTGAGTCTTCTCTGGCTACTGCAGTTGACATGGATTAGCTCTGTGTGGAGTGTGTTGTGCGTGTGACCACTGATTTTTGGAAGGGGGGGACCTCGAAGGAATCCATCCCAATTTTGTGTCATCCTGCTCACCAAGGCTCATCCCTCCATTCATCACTATTCATCCCGTGATGACCTGCTGATCTGTGGGCGCTTGACATTATTAGGGCCATCATCTCCTTCCGAATCCGTTGCGTACCAGGAAAGGGGAACAGTTGAGGTTTACGGTGACAATAAGCATCAACATCATATCTCTTAAAGCATACAACCTCCCTAACCCCTCACACCTGCTTACTTAGAAAAGCCAACGGGACTCTTTCGGCGAATCATCTTAGAAACAGAACAAGTTTCTCGCAGCATTCATTCATTTGGGATTGAGGCAGTTGTCCTTCAACTCTTCACGCAGCTTAAGGAGTAACATGAGACTTTTGTGGATTTTGTGTGTGCTGTCAATGCGGCGGCTGACGCTGGAGGGGGGGAGGAGGTGGATATGCTTATTGATCAATTCTCTTATTTACGGATGGCCGCTAAAAGTTTTTTTTAATACCAAAATATATTTGGAAGAACAACGACTTTAATGTGAACAGGCTTTGTATTTTACTTCAAGAGTTTCGAAGGAAGAAAGTCTTCGCAAGTCTGAATTTAGCTTGTAAGATGACCGTATTTAGGCAACTGCATAATGAGCAAGAAAAAAGTGATTAATTTACGATAGATTGATTTGGTGGCCTAAGTAAATATTTACTTATCTTTCTCCGTAGTATAACAATCTAGGCATTAAGCGAAAGGTATGGCAAGGTTGTATTTTAAAAAATATATTCATCCTCGACATACTTTAGCGAAGTTTCGTTTCAATTATTTCTTCTAAAAAAAATATTAGGTTCGTTACCACTTGTGGAATACACCGTGCCTCATATTGTCGTGTGTATCAGTATAATACTTTTTAAAAAAATTACATTTAATAACGAAAACGTAATATTAGAAGCCTAGCTTCATGCAAACCCTCAAGCGACGATATTCAGCGAACAATTGTTTGAAAGATCTAGCCAGTAGAAAGCCACCACGTACCTGGTAATTGTATGTTATGTTATATACCCATATGTATTACACTCTAATTTATTAGTGGTTTCCTTTCATTAGCCATAATAAGCACGTAAGGAGTTTGGACGTTGAGTAAGGATGTACTGGTGCTTAGGTGGAGTTTGATTAGGCTGTAAGTCCTTCAATTTATATGGCTCTAAAGTAAATGTTTTCTCTTGTGTTTGAAGCTACTCTTTTTACAAATTGTCTTGAATATATAACAATTCAGCCACTTCTTTTACCTGACTGTATAAATATCTAACCTGTTGCGTATTCCGTCAAGAAGATATCAGATTAAGTTCATGACGTGAAATTAACTCTGGCATCTGAAGCAATCGCTCACTAAGCATAATTAGAACACACAGATGCGATGATAATATTTAGCGTATTGGCGACTGTGTTGGTCCCAGCATCAGCTGGTTACATGCAAGAACATCTCCATTTATTTAAATCATGTGGATTCATAATGAAATGTCTTTTCCATCAAAGACACACGCAAAAAGATTTCCACACTTAATTACAGTATGCTACTTTCGAACGTATTTAGAGTGGATGCCGCCAAATAGATACGTTAACGCACAAAATATTAAATTATGGCGTAAAAATGAACTCCTACTTCCAACTCAAATCATAAGAAGTAGGTAGCTGTTTTACTACTAGTAAACAAACGATTATTGTGTGGCGAGACTGAATATCATTTCACACGGATTGATGTTTTTCAATTAAATCGGAAGCTATTGGTGGTTTTTTCACCTGCAAAGAAAAATACATTAACAGATTTTCTAAGAAATTACAGAGTTGAGTTAACTCTGTAACATGCAAATGTAACATGCAAATCACGTGAGATCATACTCGGAAACTCACTAGAACTATATGGTGGTAGAGTAAGGCTGCTTGTATTTAAGGCTATTCTTTTTAGAAATTGTCCCAAACACATTACAATCAGCCACGTACGTCTTTACCTCAAAATATAAACTATATAACATACTGCCATATGTGACATATCTAACCTGCCGCGTATTCCGTCAAAAGCCATCATATTGAAATCAGTTGATGACATAACACTAAAAATTGAAAGGTGTTTCTAGAAATCTGAAGCTTACACTCGCAGGCACAGACACCATTTGAATATTTACCGCAATGGCTATTGTATTGGCCCCAGCATCTGCTGTCTCTTTTGCATAAAAATTGAACGTTGCGTTGGTGGTCAGAAATGTTGATTGAATTGGTCTTCTGTTTCCAAAAGAGGCATGGAAAGACGATGATCGAAAACAAAAAGATACTTAGGTTCAACTTTGTACACATCTAATTCTAGCGAAACAGATTTTTTCGATGGAGTGCTTTAACCATACTTACACTTAAGAGGACAGAAAAAACCATAGCAGGCACCAACGCGGTCCTATTAGCTCAAAACCACAGGAAGGACAACTTGTAGGAATTATAATAATTTTTGGAATCAATGCAATGGAACAAACTTAATAGCTAGTGGGGCAAATTAACAACTAGATACCCAACTAGCAGAGTAACAATCTACCAAAATAATGATTCAAGAGAAAAAGAGAAAATGAGAGGAACACAAGCAAAAGAATATCTTGAAGCAAAGACGCTCGAGGATAGACGGGTCTTTTGGTTGCTCATATATATCAATATTTAATAGCATTGTCCTTAATGCTAAACTGGAGTTCCCAACTCAACACACTCTTTACGAATCTAAATGTTCAGTGGCTAGTAGCTGACCTCAAAGAACATCCTTCTTACCCTTGACCTCAAGATGTGAGTTGGAAGGTAGTGAAGCTTATTTGCCTAAGGAACTAGCTCACTATCTTATCTAATTTAAATAAGCCTAAACTAAAAATCTGCGAAGACTCAACAAGATAGGTCTTAGAATATTCGGTCATCACCCCATGTAACTGTAAGCATAACTTGCATCCGTCTGTACACCACAGCTATTGTGTGTCCTGACGTTAAATAAAGGTGACCTTACAACGACGGTATAAAAAATTGGCAAAGATAATCAAGTATCGAGCATGTAGAAACAATGATCTAGTCAAATATGTTCATGAATTAATGATAAGTCTTTTGTATATACAAATAATTTGCCATGTTTGACGCTTATTATGTTTATAAAGGAAACCCAGTTTATTGATCAATACTCTAATATAAGGATGGAAGCTAAACGATTATTTTATTACCAATAACACAATTGGAAGAACATAGCTGAAGTGTTGAACAGAAAATGCTTAAAAAGAAAGAAAAGAAGTCTAAAGTGCTACTCTTTCTATTCTTCTCATGAAAACATTCTCAACTGCTTCCCAACCTCATCGTACACCGTCTAGCAAGCACTTTGCTATGAGTTTTTAAGCAACTTGAAGCTGTTTGTTACTGCTCCACATCAATTAACAGGTAACAGCATCAAATGAAATACGCAGAAATGCTTGTGAAACCTACTTAAAAAGCGATGTGAAAAATATTTTTAATCAATCAATTGAATTATCGAATCTGAGTTCCACAAAATGCAGATGCTAGCATCTTCCGGGAAGCGCAGATACGTTATCAGGATCTCAAAAGTAAGCAATCGGAAGTAAATTGTAGTTAAGCATAGTGGGATTCACAATAATCAGCATCATCGTGAGCATAGGAAGTTTCATAAATGATAATAAATAATGAAGAAACAAACTAATCACAGCTTTTATATTTATCAATGCAAATACTCGTTTAATTAACTTGTCTTAGCTCCAGGATTTAGCAGTGGGAGTCGAATTTCGTTTCGTTTGAACCGTTTGTTTTGCAAGCCAAAACGCATGAAGAAAACACTATCCGGCGTAGAAGCTTTGTATTTTAGTTCCAGGATTCCAATTAAGAAACAATGTCGACGCAAAGTTCGTTGTTGGCTCATCAAATGTTTTAGTTTTGAGGAAACCACGTAAAGGGTGACAAAGTAGACATTTATGTACGAACAATTGATTTTGGTTGTTCGTAATTTATTATTCTGGTTGTTAAACTTAAGGCATGATATGATTGCTTTTGACAAAATATATCTTTTGTATACGTTCAAGAAGGTTTTTGTAAATCATACTTACTACGACAGAAGGTTAGGATCGTTGCTTTGTTTGGAATAAACGCTGTCTCATGTACTCGTGTGTATAAGGATATTTGAAGAATCTAGCCCGTAGTAAGCAACCACGTACCTCTATGTTGGCTAATATTCCCATACACTCATTTATTACACTCAACATTAATATTGGTTTCCTTTAATTAGCCATAATAAGCACGTAAGGAGTTTGAATGTTTAGTATCTGCTTAGGTGGAAACCAGGCGAAATTAGTTTCATTAGACTGTAAATGCTTCAATTTAAATGATATTAAACTAATTCCGCTGGTATTTATGGCTATAAGTTTTAGAAATTGTCACAAACACATTAGAACTCAGCCGCGTCCGTCTTTTACCTAAGAATAAAAATGTCTTACCTGCCAAGTATTCCATCAGAAAGCCACCAGATTAAATTATATTGACGACATAAAACTATAAATTGAGTCTTTGCTTCTAGGGCTCAGAAGATATATTCAGCAAACCGCAGTAGAAAATACATTGCCAACAGACACTATGGGGATATTACTCGTATTGGCAACGGTGCTGGTCCCAGCATCTGCTGGTTACATGCATCAAATTCTACACAACTTTAACTCGTGCGGCTTCATAGTGAAAGATTACTTTCCTCAAGGTCACACGCAACGCGACTTCCACTCTCAGTTCCTTCAAGAAGGAAGCCGCCAGTTTGACTACCATCCTTTGTTGATTCAACGCGGATCAACGGGAAGGGACGTGACTCCAAGTGTATTCCGTTCCATGAGATATGACTGCCTTATACATGTGCTGCTTTCCTGGGATACCAAAATCCCGATTCTCAATACTTACTTCTTTGAATCTGGTTCAATAGAGGACCCATCAAAGAGAAGGGCCACTGTTGTTGTTTTGGATCTCATCAATTTGATTTTAACACGTCAGCAAATGATTCAATTGCCGCTACACCATATCCGTGTATTTTCAATCACATTTACAATCAACGAATCAATTGTCACCGGGTTAAAAGTTCGTTTCGGTAGTTTGTATCTTATCTGTCCTTTATGTAATTCCTTTCAACCAATTCAACCAGACGTAAAAGTGCAGCATATTGATCAAACTGTATTCCAGCATATCTGGATACACCAAGAACACTATGTACAAGGAAGCAACAAACTAAGGCCTCCGCAGGACCTTTCTTGCGGTAGATTAGTTTTCTGGATTGTCAAAAAAGCAAGGTGTCATGGTGGGTTGATTTACGCAGAAGGAATTGCTGCATCCTCTAAACTAAATGTTACTATAAGTTCCGGTCCATGGGCCCAACGAATAGTTCCAAATAGGGTTTATGAGGGAAGAAGAAGGGGTATTCTCGATTTTGAAACTCACCTTGAGCAGAAAATAATGTATTGTATTTATAGGGAAAGGGGGGACGTGCCACAGAGCAACATTTGGTATTCTTATGTTTCTTACGAAGTTTGTTTGGTCATTATGATATTTGTAGTCGTAAATGCAGTATTCAAGTCCCTTAAAGAAGGACGTGCCTCTGGTAAGAACCCTATAAATAACTTGCTTATTATTTACAAAGCTTTAACTTCTGGTATCAGTATTTTTGTAAGACAAGGCATTTCACATTCTTGTTTTCCTTTACTTATTCTAGAAATATGCAGCATTGTCATTTTAGCCGCATATGAAAACACGATTTTGTTGAAGTTAGTTGTACAAACCGATATTCCTAGTTATAAAATTCTGAGTGAACTGATGCGCAATAATTACACGTATGTTTCAACAACAAACCTTTCCGAAGACATTTGGGTTGAAAATATGTTTGGTACAAAAAGCAATATCGTTACAGAACACAGCGAAGAAAACAATTCCTATTCCGCTATAAAGTCTATGTTTTGGTTGCGAGAAGATGGAAAAAATACGTCTTAAAAAAAACTAATATGCATAAAGATGGAGCGTTCGTATTTATAAACGAGCTTATTGGATGGAAGTACCCGTGCCATAGTATGATTCCACCTGAGCCAGTTTTTACAAGATGGTCGATATTTACACAATTTGACACATCCCTGGCTGTTTACTTCGCAAAAGCTAAACGAAGATTGGAAGAAATGGGAGCTTATGCGTTAAACGAAGAAGGCGAGAATCTTTTATTCCAAAAACACAGAAGGAAACTAAAATCTATAATGTGGAAGCACGATGAAGATTGGATCAAGTATCAAGAAAGCGGTGGAAAAAATCAGCAAAAGAATTATAGAATATCTTTAGAAAACTACAAGTTTATACTTTGGGTTACTTTATGCTTTTTGTTTGCAGCATGTCTCTCATTTACTTTTGAAAACAATAGTTTCCTATTAATCTGTAAACCAATACAACAAAAAGCAAAATTTAGAACGTATCAGGTTGCTAATCTAAGTTTCATGTTGAATCTATTTCCTAAATTCAAAGATATTTTAAATGTGTAATACGTGAATAAATGAAAACATTTAAAATGCTAATTCCAAACCGAAGTTGTAGAACCAGAATTGAATAGCCAAAGACGATGCAATTTAAAATGACTGAAGTGAGATTTATTTTCCCCATGAATACCAACTCCAGATTGTAATGTAGCAAGGACCTTCGAGTGGAGAATCTCTTCGACGACGTCAATATGACGTGCCTGTTCAGGCGGGCTGCAAGTCTCTCAGGTACTCCAGCCTCAGGGACACTCACGTGGAATCTTTGCTTTGTTCGGAGACGAGGAGTTGGGGTGAAGTTGCTACCTACAAGTTGAAGTTCAAGTCTGAGAGGGCGGAGGAGAAGTGGGAGGCGTTTTGGGGGGGAGGAAGACGAGGAGCTCTGCAGGAACGGATTCCTCTTCACCGCTACGGCCATGAGGGAAGTGGGGAATGGGAGGAGTTTGGATGGGTCCCTTCACCCCCACGTAATTCGACGTCTCCCTCCGCACTCTGGGGGACAGGGACTTGGACCAGTTGTCACGGGGGGGTCAGTGGGGGGAGGAGACGATCCTCGCGAGGGAGGAGGTCACACTGGAGGTCAATGCACTGCAGAGGATGGAGCTGCGGGTAAGTGACCTCCCGTGGAGGACGGCCTATGTGGTCGTCACGGCTCTTCAGGAGGGACATTGGGATTCTGGCAGGCACGCTTACGCGAAGATACAAAAAGTGACTTCGGCTGTCGAAGTTCAAGTACGCCCGTGGAGACACCGTCTGTGGTGTTGGCGTAACAGGTTGTGTATGTTGTGTACGCGCCTGACTCAGATGTTGAGTCAGTCGTTGCTGAGTATTCGAGGAGGAATAAAGGACGAGCGTGTACTACGAGATCCTGTGTCTATTCTCCCGTTTATTTGTCGGTGCTAGTCTTTGCCGTTTCCCCCACCCAGTTGACGTGACCTCGGCATCCCTAACACTACACCGTCAACTACCGCGCAGTGGTGGTCGACGGAAATGTCGAAAAGACCCCGAAATTCGCCCAGGTTATTGTAACCAGATTTGCTCCAAGGATGAACGAGACTCGGCTGCCGTGGGTGGAAGTCCCGGAGAGCGGAATTGTAGAAGGGAACTTCACCTTTGAGGGTCGCGAAGTGTTCAGAGTGCGGGTGACGTCGGACGCGACCTCCAGTGACTCCCCTACAGCTGAAAGGCAACTGCAGCGTCACCATAAATCGCGGGTATTTTGCACACGGCGGGTTGGCGGACGAACTGGCAGAGAGGAGCGTAGCGGTGGGGCTGGCTGGGGGGAGAGTTCGAGTTTGACGTGGCTGAGGAGTTGGGGGCAAAGTGGGACGAGGCGACTAAGCAGGCACCGTTGACGTTGGGAGCCAAGTGCCGTGACCTCCAATCGGGAAGCGTCGAGTACGCCACTGAGAGGATTCGCTTGAGGAGGAGCCTCTTCAGAGTGAAACTGCTTTCGGTGGAAACTCTCCGGAGGAGAAACGGGGGGTCGGGGGCACATTTGCGTAGCTTTGTTGCTCATAACTTTCGAAGACGGGGTGTTTTGATTGATTAAATCAATCGGACGGTCAGCGACAGTTTCAAGCTTCGAGACGAAGTCGCGTCAATTTAACTTGTATCATCGCAAGATTCTCAAAGCACTTTGCGACAATAAAATATCGAACGAAAATTTGACGCTAGTTGGAGGAATGTAATGATGAAGTGAAATGTTTTGCGTCATGATTTAAATAATATTAACATTCACTTGTGTCTGGTCAATTTGGGAGATTAAGTGAATGGGAATGGATGAGACAGGTTGAGTGGAGAGGGTGCGAGTGAGGCTGAGGGAATCCGGTTTGGTTGCCTGACGTCACTTGGCTACGCCAAAAAACCAACGGGACTCTTTCATGGAATCCTCAGGAGGTCAAGTTCCTCAGGAGAGAACAAGTCTTCAGCAGCCTCATTCAGTCGAGTCTGTTGGGACGGAGTGTGTGGAGGCTTCGCTTGTTTAATTAGGAAGAAGACGAAGGATGAGGCTGCTGTGGGTGTTAATGGTGATTGTGGGAGTGGCTGGGGGAGTGGCGAAGGAGGAGGAGGGGGTGCGACGGTTGACCCTGGAGAGTTTCAAGTTGAAGTATAAGTATGAAACGGACGAAGAGAGGCGGATTGATCAGGAGAGTTGGGAGGCGTGTAAGGGAGAGGAGGAGGCGGAGTTCTAGCGGATTCCTCTTCACTGCTACGGCCCTGAAGGAAGTGAGGAACGGGGGGGAATTGGAGGTGTGGTTAAGTCCGGAGGGGTCCCTTCATCCCCACGTGACGTTTGACGTGTCCCTCCGCAGTCTGCGGGACAGTGATTTGGACTCGTTGTCAGACGAGGAGGAGGTTCTCGCGAGGGAGGAGGTCACTCTGAAGGTCAATGAACTGTGGAGGGTGGAGCTGCAGGTGGGTGACCTCCCGTGGAGGACGGCCTATTTGGTCGTCGTGGCATATCCGACGGGGCATTGTGAGTTTGTAAGACACCCTTACGAGAAGATACAAAAAGTGACTTCTGAGGTGGAAGTGTTTGTGCAGACGGACAAACCTACCTACGCCCTTGGACACAGTCAACTACGGCGCTCTGGTGGTCGAGGGGAATGTCAACAAGGCCCCGAAATTAACCCGGGTGATTCTCGGGAGTAGAGACCATCTTCAGGAAGGAAATTGGGTGAAAGTCCGGGAGAGCGGAATCGTAAGGTGAAACTTCATCTACTACGGCCAAGAGGGCGTCAGAATGAGGGCGACTTCGGCCGTGACACCCAAGTGCAGATTCCTCGACTCCACCCATTCCAGAAGAAGATGCTCCGCCCCTTCGCCGTTTATGTCGGCGCGCTTTGTGGGACTCAACGACGTTTACTTCTCACAGCAGCGGTTGAAGGGGCGAGTGAAGTTGAAGAGAACAAGTTTGTCGCAGCAACCTCATTCATTCATTTGGAATTGAGGCAGTTGTCCTTTAACTCTTCACGCCGCTTAAGAAGTAACATGAGACTTTTGTGGATTTTTTGTGTGCTGTCAGTGCGGTGGGTGACGCTGGAGTGGGTGAGGAGGTGGATTTGGTTATTGATAAATTCTCTAATTTACGGATGGCAGCTAAAAGTTTATTTTAATACCAAAACATATTTGGAAGAACAACGACTTTTATGTGAACAGGCAGGAGTTCCGATTAACGAAGAAAGTCTTCGAAACTCGGATTTTAGCTTGTAAGATGACCGTATTTAGGCAACTGCTTAATGAGCAAGAGAAAAGCGATTAACTTACGATAGATTGATTTTGGTGGTCTCCGTAAATATTTACTTATCTTTCTCGGTAGTATAAAAATCTAGGCATTAAGCTAAAGGCAGGGTAAGATTGTATTTTAAAAAATATATTCATCCTCGACATACATTCACGAAGGTTCGTTTCAATTATTTCTTCCACGAAACAATATTAGGTTCGTTACGACTTGTGGAATACACGGTGCCTCATATTGTCTTGTGTATCAGTATAATACTTTTTAAAAAATTTACATTTAATAACGAAAACGTAATATTAGAGACATTGGTTCAAGCAAACCCTCAAGCGACGATATTCTGCGAACAATTATTTGAAGGATCTAGCCAGTAGAAAGCCACCACGTACCTGGCAAGTGTATGTTATGTTATATACCCACATGCATTACACTCTACTTTATTAATGGTTTCCTTTCATTAGCCATAATAAGCACGTAAGGAGTTTGAATGTTGAGTAAGGATGTACTCTCCAAATTTCATCTCTTTGCCTTTTTTTAACCCTTGAAGGATGGATAGGGCCAATGTTAAAAATAGGCAAAGAGAAAAAATTCTAATAATACTGGTGCTTAGGTGGAGTTTGATTAGGCTGTAAGCCCTTCAATTTATATGGCTCTAAAGTAAATGTTTTCTCTTGTGTTTGAAGCTACTCTTTCTGCAAATTGTCTTGAATATATAACAATTCAGCCACTTCTTTTACCTTACTGTATAAATATCTAACCTGTTGCGTATTCCGTCAAGAAGCTATCAGATAAAGTTCATGACGTGAAATTAAAAATTAACACATTATTCTAGGACTCTGGCATCTGAAGCAATCGCTCACCAAGCATAATTAGAAGATTCAGATCCAAAACGCTCAACACACAGATGGGATGATAATATTTAGCGTATTGGCGACTGTGTTGGTCCCAGCATCAGCTGGTTACATGCATGAACATCTCCATTTATTTAAATCGTGTGGATTCATTATGAAATATCTTTTCCATCAAAGACACACGCAAAACGACTTCCACTCTCAAATAGAGTATGCTACTTTCGAACGTATTGTGAGTGCATGCCGCCAAATAGATACGTAAACGCACAAAATATTAAATTATGGCTTAAAAATGAACTCCTACTTCCGATTCAAATCATAAGAAGTAGGTAGCTGTTTTACTACTAGTTAGCAAACGATTATTGTGTGGCGAGACTGAATATCATTTCACACGGATTCATGTTTTTCAATTAAATCGGAAGCTATTGGTGAACTCTGTAACATGCAAATGTAACATGCAAATCACGTGAGATAATACTCGGAAACTCACTAGAACTATATGGTGGTAGAGTAAAGCCGCTTGTATTTAAGGCTATTCTTTTTAAAAATTGTCCCAAACACATTACAATCAGCCACGTCCGTCTTTACCTCAAAATATAAATTACTAGGTGGCTGCCCATTGGTCAATGGAATTTATAAGGGGAATCCTAATATATAAAGTAGATTCAGTACAATTCATACTCTACAATACAATACAGTTTTTAATTTCCTCAGAGTTGCCCCTGCCTCTGCCTCAGATTTCCTTCAGTCCTGCCTCTGCACTCCCCCAGTCCTGCCTCAGAGTTCCCAGTCCTGCCTCAGGGTTCCCCTAATCCTGCCTCAGGGTTCCCCCAATCCTGCCTCAGGGTTCCCCCAATCCTGCCTCAGGGTTCCCCCAATCCTGCCTC
>JAQGAC010000214.1:0-33850 GCA_034696585.1 Isotomurus maculatus
GACCTCTCTGTCGTCATTCTCTCCTCAATCTAAGGAGAGAAGCGACAGAGGCTAAATTAAAGTTCTTATGTGGGGGGGAGGGTGTGGCCAGTGGTGGCGAAGAAAAGAAAAAATTAAAGGGGCCGTAGCTAGGGGAGTATCGCCATGGCAACGGGAGGTGGGCCACTAAGTTGGGCCTCTAACTCCGGTGGGCCATGCCGTCCATCCCCCATCCCCTTATAACCTCCTCCCCCCGGCCTCTCACTAGCCTCACCCCACACCTCCTCCCTCCGAGGATAACTCACCAATTTTTGGTCCATCCTCCTCGTCGAAATTCCCCACAGTCGAACTTTTTAATTAAAGTTTGAAGAGCAGCACACAGAGCACGTCCACACAGTTCAAACTCTCCCGCAACTTCATCCAAGTTCTTAAACAAAATCTTTCAGTAAAGGTTAATCTCCGATTAAGTGTGATTGGAGACGCATACTGTGCATTAAATAAAAGCATACTCCTTTACACAGTAGAGGATGATGAAAAAGGTGCTTCTAGAAAAAAATAAAGGAATATGACGCGGCTCTCCCTTTCCCTGACCTTGTGGCATTAGGATCGATAGGTTTTCATTTCGATAGGTTTTCCCTGAACCGAATAGTGGAATATACGATTGTCATTGCGTGGAGAGTATCTGCAACACTATAATAATATGTGTAAATTTTCACTGTGTGTAAAGCCGACTGAACACGAGTTGCGTGTAAGGAGTGGCACTTTTTTCACACAAAATTGATTAAGTTTCTTCGCCCAATGTCCTCCATCAGAACTGAAAAAAATATAACTGATTATTATTATTTTGGACCAGACCAATAATATATCACGCATGGGGTTATTTCAAACTTCTACACACGCCTTCTCCGTCAACAAAAATTAAAACGATTTGCATTTAAAGAGCGGTGCTCTCGCACACAAGTTATCTAAACAGGTTTGTCAGGTTACGGAGAAATGATTAGGGAGGTTGTTGCTGCATGACATATCCAATATGTAGGCTGATGGTAATAATGGGGGCACAGTGTCACGGTTATGATTGCATGCTTATTTTTAAAATACAAACCTTCCGTAGAAGCTTCATAAGGTGCGAGGTTCGTCTGCGATGAAAATCCTTTCCAACTCCATTTCTTCATCTGGTGGTTGTGGTGATGATAGTGTCAAAGAGTAAAAGTTCATTCTCAAAAATTTGGAATTAATCTTACCCATCAACCAAGATAATCCTTGTGAGAATACTTTCGTTTTTTCTGCATGATGAGAAGGATGACGAGGATAAAAATGACTCCAGAGATGAAAATACATCCGGGGAAAAAAATAGAATACTCTTAAGTTCAGTATATAATGTTATTTTATTCTGTAACATAGAAAATAATAATAGCTAACCAAAGCTGAAAGTCGACAATAATTCCATTGTCGACAGGTCCATTGTGTCCATTCTCCAATTGCCTGAAGATAACGCTGAGTGGGTGGAAAACGCGCTCATTCGAGCCAATGCCAAAATTATTGATTGTTGCTTACTGTGTGTGTGAGTTTTGCAAAAAATGAGATCCAACTGGATGCACCGGAATTGCATGGCTGCGTGTATAGTGACGGACCAGCTGTGGAGGTCGAGATGCCGGCCTTGAGTTACTGTTGTGTGGCTGATCGATATCCTCCTCTGCACTTGATCTTAATTAGTTGCGAGAATTGATTATTGTGTAGTTTTTTCTAACAGTTAAGTGATGACTGATGACAGTCAAATCAAGTAAATCAGTAGGCAAAAGCAAGATGTTACAACCTCGTATTCATTTCGTTACCTTACAGTGCCTGCAATATCTTGTATTTGCGTATATATTAGAAGTATAATAAAAACATGTTCCTTCAGGTAACTTCGAGATTATCGTATTTTATCTAAATATTAGTGGAGAGTGCTGGGACCTATTTCAGTTAGACTTTTTTAGCTCCTATTTTTCATCTTTGTCTGACGTCATCTTGGGCTTACAGACTGTAGTGGGACTGGCCACAAATTTCTGCTGCCATGGCAGGAACTGCTATTTCGTGTTTTTTCGTGGTGGTCATGACAACTATACCCGCATATGCTAGACGATTTGCAGACACTTCTGCAAATCGTCTAGCACAGAGAAATTCATTGTTTGTTCAACCTTCTGGACGTCAGCTTCGGTATGCCTGCTAAGCCACATCAAATGTATTAAGTTGAAACTAACTGATTTACCAGATATAAGTGGCACGCTTTATGGGAAGGAAAAATGTTTCTGCTTTGAATCAAGTAGCTGAGTTTGAGAGAGAAACACAACAGGAACCACTGTCTGGCAACGCAAAGACACATTGCCTGTCTGCGTTACAAAGCTGGCATTTACTAAAAAGTCACACCGGCCTAGTTCTAAAACACAAATAGTAACTGACAGCATAGTGAAAATTATTGTTTCCTTTTTTCCTGAATAATGCAGCAAGTTTTAAACGTCTAATCCCCTCAATGGTCAACCAGGAATGAATAATGTTTAGACATAACTACCGTTGCGAATAGTATTTTCAAGGATTAGGCTGAACCGAAGGCTTGTAATTTCGTGATTATCAGTTCAGTATGCTGAGATTCCGAATCAGGTCCTTGCACTGGTTCAGAATACTCAAGGCAAATATATTAATATAAATAAGAGCAAATTCCTTGTCTATGATAAATAGCTTCGGAATGCATAATATATTGTCCAAATTTTACCAATTTTGCAGTAATGTATTATCTGGTTATTTCATGGGAATGTGTACGCAACGAACAGCAACGTAAATATAAGATTCGTTAGTTATTTCGTCGAGTTAATTGTTAAATACGTGCTATAATTCTTAGTCCCTAGATATTGTATCTTTTGGCATATTTTAGAACGGATTTTGGATTTCCAGTGAATCCAACGTCTTTAAATTACGGAGCACGGTCTTCATTGATGATTTCTTTTGCCGTGACTTGCTAAGTTATATCAGAATAATGATCATAGAAGTCTTATTCTGCATGTTTCATGTGTCATTTATGTGTAGGTGTTGTGTTCATTTTCAGATTCTTCAGTTCAAGTTCTGTAAAAGTAATCTTACTCTTGTTAAGTTTTTATGTGTTACAATGTGTCACTTAAGGACACACTTTAGTTTTTTATGCTAGGTTAAGGATCTCCGAACTTCTTCGAGGAAGAAGAAAGGGTTGAAAATTGAAAGTCCTCCCTCTTCTTCTCTCCTCTCCGAAGTTCTGAAAGATGTTTCTTTTGTAAGAAGATCATTCGTAATCTTTACTTCTGCAGAGAACGATCCAACAGGAGCTTGTCTCAGCTTAGTATTCATTACTAACAATATGAATGAAATCCATTCGGCATTTTCACACTACATTTTACTGAGCTAGTCCAACTTTATTGTCCCTCACAAAAATTTGGCACCCAACGTGCATAACTCACCGTTGCTCGCCGAAACTCTCACCTTACCCAACATTCAGGAGGTGTGTGTTTTAAGGCACATCCTTATAATAATTTGATAATAAGTTGATATAAATGAAATTACAGACACTACCTTCAATCGGAAATTAGCATGCGTTTATTTCTATTAGGGCCATCTTGTTGCTTGAAAAAGTCACCAGAATCTTTGTTCAGTTCTCTAGATTCCATTTCCATATGTTTGCTAGTTACCACGGGTTTTTTGTGCCAGGAGATTCCGCAAGGAGATTCTGATGCTTAGATTCACTTCGAATCTTTTTATTAAAATTCACCAATTATAGTTTCTATTTAAAATTTCTAAATTGTTTTTGAACTAATTATTTTTGAAGTATCAAAAATTTGAGACATAAAAGACTAATGCTAATACTAAAGGTCACAAAGAAAAATTTGTATTGAAACTGCTTTGTAAATAAAATAACTGCTAGTTGGCAAACCTTTTCCTTGTGAAACTTTCTATAAGTAGCCAATTCATACCAGCCAACACTACTTAGATTTAAACAGCTTTTGTATCATGCTCGTTTCATCCTTCCATTTTTCTGCCTTCCTGCCTCCTCCGAAAGACAATCCAATAATAAACAGGAACAACGGATTAAATAGGAACAAAGGGTTACGCAACCCAAGTTGCCTGAATTTCAAGGAATATTTATTTAGAAGAATAGAGGAGATTTATTGTAAAATAAAAGAAGCTGAGTATTTAGAAGTAGAAGGCCTTAAAAGCGTGTTTTAGACCGTTTGGTAAACAGAAGCTTGAAAATATTCTTTAAATTTACACCAGTTATCAGAAGTTGTTTGGTACACTGTTTTGAACAAACCCAGGTGTAAGGTTTCTCCAAAGAAAGCATAAACTAGAAGTTCATTGGTGATATATGATGACCACCAGTTCATTTCTCAACCACAGTCTTTAACACAATCCGGACGTGTAGCAGGGATTTTAACATATCGAGTCACGCCAGAAGAATTGCAGTTTATATTGCGATGCTTCATTAACAGGTAAACGGTATTAAAAAAACCAGAAATAAAGCATTATAAATATTTATTTGGAAACGGAAAGCATTTAGTTTTACCTGGACTGGCCCATTCATGGTTGCATCTCAGCTTCGGTTGTAGATGAGACAGCACTTTCGGCAGACGAAAGAGACGAAATCAGACTTCTCTGTTCGAACACTTTTCTGCAACTGCACTTGCAATACTCGACTATACTTCTGACTCTGGTAAGGGATTCCTCCTAGGGTGCGTAAAACTCCTGTAGAAACAAAAAACGTTTCCGAAGGTCCCCGGAAACCAGTAAAAGACATCACCAGACGATAGAGGAGTGTTTTTAAATTAGTTTTTATACTTTTTAAACTTTGTTAATGTTTTATTAATTAGTTTATTGTATTTTGTAGGTTTAACACATGCAACTCGTCAGCAGAAAGGTAAATGTACGGCAAAACACGCACCAGACCTTTCGATTAGCGACATATGTCACAAAACCTTCACACTTCTTTACAATTTCAACTCACATTATTGGAAACTCCTAAAAATTGACCCAAGTAAGTTTTAATTTCCTGTACATGTTTTAATTTATCATGTCCATTTAACCGAAGTTTTATAATTTAATTGTATTTTAGCCCCTAGAAAGACAGCAGTCTATAACGAGAAAAAACAAATGTACAAGGATGGTGAAATTTGTGGAATTTTTTTTATTTCGATAATGTACGTTTTATTGTTTTACTCTTCGTTTGTATATACTACAGTTTTGCGGTATCATTTCCTCGACTTATTGTTCTATCATGTGTTTTACTATTTCTATTCTATTTTACTTGTACATATTGTTTTGATTGTCCTTATGTCATGTTTCTAAATATAATTCTATTAAAGTAATCGTCTTCTTAGTTAAGTTCTATAGGATTAAGTTCTATAGGAATAAATTAGTATAGCTTAATCACATGTTCCATTAAATTAGTATTATTGAGACGACGGTTAAGACGACAGATTAGAATTGAGACGACTTTTTAGTGGTAGACGGTTTTGTTTGGTAAGGAAATTTCAGTAAAAATGACATATTTTATAAAAATTGAATTATTATAAAATTATTATATATCATGTAATTGTAACATTTTAAGCTAAACGTTTAAACTTGGAATGATAAAACTTTAGATAAAATTGAACTATCTAGATCCTTTAAATATGAACTTTGAAAAAGTAAGAAACGATTGGGTGTATTTTACGACATGTTATAGAGAGTAAAGTTTACAGGAACAGTTATTGTCAAGAAAGTAATACCACCCGGTGCGTGTAAGGAGGTTCCACGTAATTGCAGAATCTAGTCCAAGGTGTGTCCTGCTCAGAAAAGATCTGTAATAAAAAAAGGAAATCTCCAGGTACTTATTCATTCTTCACAAACTCATCAATCTCATACAAGTCTAAAGAAGGTGTTTTTGCTGGGCATGTTAATTCAATTAAAGATGAAGATTCTTCCAATTCCTATTTCCTCGTTCGGTTGTGTATCGAGTAAAAGTTGATGGGAATCACACTCGTCATCGCGGAAGAAAACGCAAAGAAGATTCAAAACCAGACAAGTTAACTGTCTATAACACAGGCTAGCACAGGCAGGCAGGAAAATATCTGAGCCTGTCTTGGACTGTCCGGGATATTTATCTTCTGAAATGAGGGTAAAAGTAACATTAAAGTGCACGGAGTTTCAGAAACAACAATAAGGCCGAGTTACCCATTTCCATTTTATGTAGAATTTGAGGAAATCGTTTTATACGTCCCAAAATGCTCAATTAATAGCGACGCCATTGCAAAGCTCCACCGGCTTTTAAACCCCAAATGGAAGGTTTACTACCCCATGCAGTGTCTGGAAAGGAGGAGTTTTAATATATCGGCAGCCAATCAAGTAGTTACATAGGAAACCCTATTTTGGGCCGATTTACCACACCATATTGTGGTTTTATATATTGATTGCACAGCTTTTGCAGGGAAGTTGACAAAAAGCCCTTTCACTTTCACACACTATAACATCCAGAGAAGAGGAGAGAAATTGCGCTAGACGTGTCTTGTCACCCTGTTGGCTTTCAACACCCTTCAGAAGACACTTGAGGAAGAGGAGTTTGGTGTACCCTTCTCTAGGCAAAAGTTTTTGGCAACTTTAGTGCTACTAGAACTACTTCTCGCCTCAGTTTCCTATTCTGTTATATTCCAGAGGCATGGACAATTGCAGCTGGAACTTAAATTTAAGAATCCCATCACAAGGGCCATTTCGAACAGTACAACAAAACATTTCGGCATTGGGCGGTGAGCTTGCACTGTTTTTTTGTACTATCGTACACGAGGATTATCGTTGTCTAAAATACTCCCGAACAATTTGTGTCAACGATAATATGGTAAAGCTTTTTCTTAGCTTGCGTCAGTCCCGTTCAATCTTTCATACTGAACGAACCCAATCCTGTTGTTCACGAAGACGAATCAAATATACACTAATACACATAGCAATAAGAAGAGATTATTGATTCTTTTAGTACTAATGATAGTGGGAAGTTATTCTTCAAGTAGGGAAATCAAAGAAGAGTCATGTACCTTCGACAGTACAAACATGTTTATAAAGATTTTGCATAAATAAATCATAGACTTATAAAGAGTCCCAGTTTACGTGCCGAATTTGTCTGTAGGGGCTCGGCGCTGCTGTTATCAAAGTTTGGTGTCATAGAAGACCGCAGTTGCTTACGCGCGAAATGTACTTACATTTCAAACAGGCCCGTAATGCGAACATTCAGCAGATATGCGATTTTTTGTAAAGAAGGGGAAAATAGTGCATACGGCACTCATATGCATCTGCTTACTATCGTGAAAGGCTACATCGAAAGAGTTTAATGAGTGCAATGCTTGCCCTTCTGCTCCTAAAGAATCTCTGGTCGAGTACTGCATCAAGAAAAACACAGTTATGGCGGGGAAAGAAAGACGTATCACATACGTTTTCCCTTCAAATTAAGCTTAAGAAGTGCTACGCCAGTTCAAAAGGATACCACAGATTTTTGTGGAAAGCACTCGCTTTTCTTCTTGTATTGTAGAAGCCGCAACTACACACTGTCCGAAATACCAAAAATGCATAGCATTAATAAGTTTCACAATAATAACATGGTTAATATGTTTCATTCCTTGCTAATTTCTGACAAACTTACTATGCTCATGTTCCTCAACCACCCGTTTATTATCAGGCTCCACCACCCCCATTTTATTCTCATAATCCTCAACAATTTTTCTTGGGAGATCTTTTATAGGACTACTCTCATGATTTACCTACATTCACCACAGTAAATGTAGAAGTTAGATTGTCTCCTCATATTCCATGCTGATGGGAGATATTTTGTGGAAAGAAATCTTTCGAGCAAGTTAACGCCATTAACTTCATGAATGAACGGAGTGACAGCTTAGTTCAGTGCGTTAGAACATTTATTGCTGTGGGCACATTTGACCTCATACAATTGTACGCACCGAAATAGAAAAGAAGACCATCAAGTACACACTATGCTCTCATAATCCGAACAAAGTTAGAGAAGTAATTCAAAAAGTCACAGTTTGGGATGGTGACCGAAAGCATGTTGGGGACCCTTACTTACAAATTGTTGCTCTTGTGCGCTTGTCTCGCGCTTGTTGCAAAATGTCTCAAGGTCAGTAAAATTGAATAAAACCGTTAAGTTGGCTGCATGAAGTAAAAATGTATTTCAAATATGAATCACTAATTACAGGAGGAATATAAACGGTGTGAATACCCCCAAATTCCTGTTCACGCTAAATCCCAAAAGCTTTTGCGACTAGACGAGTTCCTTAAGCGGTTCTGTAGGCTAGATAAAGCCCTACCAATGGTACTAGAACTAAGAAGCGGCTTTTCAAGTGAGGATGACATATTTAATGCTACAATAGTGTAGTCAGTATTGATGAAATAGGTAGGTACAGCATTTCTAATTTACATACTACGTTTTGTTTTACTAGTTATAGTTATCTTGTAAAAGACCGAAAAAGTCAACCGTGGCTCGCGTATTTTTGATCAACGGCGATCAACAATGGGCAACCTGTTAGTCACTCCGAACGGACGGAGAAAACTACGTTCTACTGTGGAGCGACTTCTTTCGACATTCACTCGGATTAGTACTGCGACAGATTACTTTGTAAACATGAAGTCTACAATGTCAAGACGATGCTAAAAAGTATGTCGTACGCAAAGTGTATGGAACACAAAAAACCATTTGTGGAAGGAAAGAAACTGAGACCAAGAATTTCAATCCCTGGACTCAATTGGAATTTCCTTAAGGACGGCCCCACACAACTCGCGCACAATGTCCACAATGCAGAAAAGTAAGACTAATTACAGCTATTTATTTATTTATGTAATTTCTGTGTTTAAAGAAGGTTGTACGAAGATGTAAAATTTAATCGTGTTGTGTGTATATTAATGTTACCTCAATTATAATTGTCTAAAAACTGCTGCTCGGCGTAGCATGTATTCTGCATATTATCGTTTGGCTAATCAACAACGGGCAGTGACCCTGGGGCCTCGTGCCCGCATCATACGCCCATTTGTGCCGCCGGATCACAGAATTTGATGTGCCGGGTCATTTCTACAACCTTACTGATTCATCAAGGAAATTCTTCCGAGCAAGTACTGCAAGGACTGTGCCTTGGGTGAAAATTGCAGAATGTCTTGTCCCAAATTGGAAATTCTGCAAATCTCCAGAGCTTGTCGATGACATTAAATCACCGTCATCCTTTCGCCCAAGCTCTCCAGCTTCATCGGTCATGAGCCTCTTGGAACTTTGGGATAAGTGACCTCGCAAAAATGTCCTCAACAAGCAATTTAAAAATTCCACACAGGAATTCATTGTTATATTTAAGTTAATTTAGTTGTATGCTTTCATTTCATTTACAAAACTACAGGAGTCAACATCAGATCAACACCAATTACTTGATGAATTCGCGATGGTGTTGATGCTAGAGATCGCCTTTTGAGGATTTTATGTACTATTGAAAGGGAAGTCATGAGATTTATGCTTTTGTTGTGTGTGTGTGTGGATTAAATATTCATAGTTCGAATAAATGCACAAGTAGGTATCATATGCGCGGAGGGTGACATCCCGCGGTAAGAGGGTTTCCCCACAGTACACGAATGTTTATTGCGATTTCATTGTTATACCTGAGCCAAACGAGAGACTGACAAGTAAATTTATTTTTGTACCGAAAATATATTATTAAAAAAAATATTTACTCGCGAAAAAAACAATAAATGGTTTTTTTTAAATTTTGTAATGTGCTAGCCCAAGATTTAAAAATATATCGTTTACACCCAAAAGCGGGCAAATCTATCTTCCTTATTTCTGCTGTGTACAACAACCTGTTTTCGATCGAATAGTTGTTGCAACTAACCTTTCCTGTTTCATAAATACACCAATGATCTGTGGATGCATCCGTTATTGGTACAGCTCTAAGCAACACTTTAGCAGCGGGTATTTATTATTTTAAGATATTAAAATATGAGCGTTCGCTTGTACCAAGACCATGTTTGTCTGTCTTTGGTTAAGCACTGAATTCAAGTTTAAGGTATCGTTGATATAAATTTCATAAAACGAACTATCTGCATCTTTAATAATTTGGCATTTTTAACCCAAGAGCCCTTAACGTAATAATACTGAAACTGGTACAGGTATAACCTTGATATATCCTAGAAAATGGTATGCATAATAACACACCTTTGTTTCACAGTGAATGTATACAAATACCCTTTAATACAGCTAGCTTTGTTAGGTTAGGTTCCGTTAATCTTTGAGAAAAGTCAGGTCCTAATGGGAACCAAACATTGGAGGATACACCTTGATAGTAAATAAGGAAGGCATTGCTCTATAAAAAACTAATAAATGAAAGATGGATCAAATGGAAAAAGTACTAGAAAAAAGGTCGCGTTGGTGTTATAATTCAGAATTTTTGTGCATTTTTCAAATTTGATCTTATTTTAAAGGAACCTCACCAATAAGCGTGAAATCGATATGAGTGCTTCGAACTTTGTGGTTTGTAACAAAATAACGCAAACGTACATTTTCTCAACATTTTTCAACACGTTTTATATGTACGTCCGGAAAATTTCCTTCTAAAGGAATCACTACCACCTTAAATGATGACATGATGAACTTCGTCGATTAAAAGAGGATGTACTCAACTACAACTCCAGACATACTACATAAGGAAACATAAGAGGAACTGATTAAATGGAGTTCCTTATGGGTTTGGCAAACAGCATTATTATTTTGATATAGGTTGTAGGGAAAGCTTTCAGGGAAGCGAAATACTGCTGGACGAGTTGCAGTCTGGTTTGGGCCAATGGTTTCTTAGAATCCACATAAAACACCCTGTGCAAGGGAAGGAGTCGTATCATCCGATGGAGGTGTTCCACTCGCTCGAAGCAACTTTGCAAAAGTGCATTTACGTATTTTTGTTCCAGGTTTGCAGAAGCACGAGTTTGAATCATCCTGCAACATTATAAAGAAGGAGTTTGCCTGTGATAACGCTTTTCCTACAACACAAGCTGATCTTGATGGAGATGTTCCCCACGCTCCTTTACGGGAAGTGGTTGAACCGCCTCGACGAGAGGTTTGGTAACAAAAAGTCGTTAGACGACTACAATTCGACAATTTGTCGCAAACAATTCCTGCTAGTCAGTTGCAGGTTCACTGGAATTTCTGCTAAAAACCCCTGTAGTTACTGTCTATTGTTGAATCAATGCCACCTAGCTGTGTTGTCTCAGTGGTGGTTTTACCGGTTCGTGACAGATTTGCGACCGGTGGAGAACAATTCCTGGCTTACCACTAGCACTAGGGGTTATGAAACGTTCCGAAAGTTTTTAATGCAGTTAAGCAAAAAAGTAACTCCTGCTTTTAAATCAAGTAGCCCTTTTTGGAACACAACGGGGCCACTGTCTCACAACGCACAACGCAAAAATACCTTGCTTGTCTGCGTTGCAAAGGTTGCATTCACTAAAAATGTAACGCCGGCCCATTTCACAAACAGTAACTAGCTAGGTAATCCAGCAGGTCTTCAAGGACTAATCCACTCAAGTGGTGAACCAGGACTGAATATTGTCTAGACGGAGAAGCTCGACCCTAGAGCTGGACCTCAGACCCTAGTGTTTTAAACAAGCCACGACCCCCTCGCCTCCAGGAATAAATTCTGTGCTGTCGACATTTAAGGAATTTTTAGGTTGATCTCCTCTGACAATTTGGTCGAGATCCTTCATTTCAGTGAGATCTTTCATTTAGCTCGAAAATTGCAATTAATTTTTCCTCGTCGTTGAATGCGGTTCCGTTCCTTAGAATGTAAATTTACGGATTTATTTTTAATTATGTTTCAAAAGTTCAAATGGTGGTTAATTATTCGATGTAGTAGACCAAGGTCACTGAATGTGGGTCCTACAATGTGAGAAGCGTAATAATTGATTTAGTATTATTATTCCTTTAATAAATCGTCTCTGGGTTGGCCCCTATTGAAAAATGAGTTATCTAGTAATTGTGCCTTAATTTTGCTAATGAGCTTTTAACGTTCTTTCGCCATGGACTATCTGGACAACACATAATATCCACTTTTCTCCAAATCTATTCATATAAAACTGTTTCATAATTTGAAACCTTAATATACTTCATGCGTCTTCGCACATTCACTTCGGCAATAAAATTTATAGTAAGCTGCATTTGAATCGTTGAAATTCTGTATAAACTTTTACTGACAATAGGTGCCAAGGGGCTTAGGTTTTAAAATTGTAAGTTGTAAATTACTATACACTTTGGGACACAATGGCCACAAAAACGAAAAGACCAAATATAGGTATTAGTCCTACTAGATAGGCTGTCTTCTGTCGCAAATGTAGAAGGCTTAAGCTATAACTTTATTGCCAATGGTCCCACTAGAGAAATCTTTGGCTCGTGAGCTTGCAAATAACTGCGCACGAGCAACTCTGCAGTGGAGTAGTTTTGTGGAGACCACCCTCCAGTAAAGCTCCCAAGCGATCACACAAACAAGTATGTGATTTAACTTATTGCTTGTGTTGTTTTCACTGAAAATCAAAGTTTGACTGTGTTATTTCTGCGTAACCATGGCAAGTGCTGCAGGTAGTGTGTGCCTTGTGTGACGCGCGTTTTACTGCTGACGGTAAAACTCTATCGCAGTCTATGGCTCATTAACCACGTAATATGAGTGTATCGTAACATGAAATCATGACTTATGCATTCTTACTATCAAAATTAAATAAATCACTTTCGTTAACACTTTCAATTTAGTGAAACCTAAAACGCCACGAAGTTCTAATTATTTGCCAAAAATTAAAATAATTTCAAGTTATTTTGGACTTATAATTCAGTAAAAAATGAAATAGGATAAATGTAAGCACAATGCAAAGAGACAGCCGTTTGATGTGGTAAGTTCATCTGTTATTTGTTTCCATTTAATTAATACGACTTTCTGTTGCTGTACCTATTTTCTCAATTTGGGACAATTTTTGTAATGTATTTGGTTCTCGGAAATCCAGAACGTCATTTGCAAGGATGCACATTTCCTCAAAATTGGAATAGAAACTCCGCACAAATTTTTATAGCACTCCGATTCGGTGAAACTCTGTTATTTGAATTCTTTCTATTGTTTGATCGATCTCGAGTTGCAAATTAAAATAATGCTTCTGCTTAACCAAGTTGAGTCGAACAAAGCTTTATGTTTTTACACAATGTTTATAAAATCAGAAGTTCTTAGATCTGCACCTATTCTTCTGATGTTAAACAAGTTAAGTGTTTACCAATTTGAGATACAGTAGCCTGTAGTTCCATTTTGGTCACTTGGTTCGGTCTCCTCCCATGAGAAGGTATATGCCCGTGCAGAACCATTTATTGGCGATCTTAGGCAGCATTTGGTGAAAGAGAAGACACATGTAGACACTGTACTTATTAATACTCACTTTAAGGATATTAAGATGGTCTAATTTATGAAAGAGTAAGAAGATTCAATGGTTGAAGGTTCTAACTGACTATGAAGGTTGAAATCTTCGTGATCAGTTCGTGGACCAGGTCAAGCGTCCGCAAAATTAGATTAATTTTAAATTTTCACGGATGTAGTCCAATGAAGCCAAATGTTTTAGGTTTGTTGTATGAGGTAAGACGTAGTGAAATTCATCACTTTTTATGATAAACTATGGAAAAACTTCATTCTTTGAAGATATATTCTGAATGTCAAAACACATTACATTGTCGAAAGAGGTTGTAAAATGCGATCCATGAGCGATTAAAAATTCAAGCTGTGGTTGTGTTACAAAACCAATCAAAACATAAATCCGGATTTGCAGTGTTTAAAATACATATAGTTCAATTTTACTCAAGAGTCAAAATAATGTAGAACTTAATTTTAAAACATCAGCGTTTTTTTCCTTTCAATTTAATTAAAAATGACAATAATCATGGTCAGGAATGAGCGAGTCAGTAGGCATGAGGACGAGAATTGGGGAGATCCGTAAGCCAAGAACCTAGAGGACAGCTTGAAAATATACAACGTTGCAGATTGACACCTCTGCTGCTAATCACCAAATAGTGGTGATTAGCAGAGTTGAGGGCCCTTTATGTCCACCTTGAGGGTAGAGTTTCTGTTGAGGACCAATGGCCGTCCTCGTGAAGAAACTCCGTTAAAAGCAAGCCTAAGGTAAAGCTAAGATAGCACAATGCGTATAAACCTGTGGTGCTCACAACTTCCTGCAGTAAAGAAAGTCACTAAGCGGAGCGCTAGAAGAATAAGTGGCTGATTATGTGGAGCCACTAAGGCTTTCCGGTTCGGCAGCGGAGGACAACACCCGCCACAAATGCAGCGCAAAACCGGGAATCTGCGAGGAATGGACGGAATCGGGTACGGGACTAAAGCCGACTGCGTGAGCTAGGGTCGACAATTGAAGATGAAAGCGAAATGACTAATCGAATTAGTGGCAAGACCGCTATGGGGATTGGCGATGTCGCACTAATCCTGACGGTACTGAAACTTAAGAATTCCTTCCAATCGTGAAATTTTTGGTGAAGAGAGAAGCAAATTGACTGGGCACTTGTCACTTCAGGAATGATCTGCTCAAAGTGTGAGATGCTAAATGGCCATATGCTATTGAACATCTATATTATATATCCTATATTATATATCTTGTTTGATCTATTAACACATGGAAAGGCATAAATGGAAGGAAAGTTGCTGAACCATATATCTGTAGAAGAATCAAAACCAGACGACTGCCTCCAACACAGGCTTTTTAAAAAGCGTGCAACTCTGCACACTGAGTAAAGTCTTTGAAATAATGGAATGAAAAGACGAGTTTCAATATCTCCGCAGCAACACAAGAAGTTACATCAGAAAACCTATTTCGGGCCGATTTACCATACTTTATTGGGGTTTTGTATTTTGCTGGGAAATTGAGAAAACGTCCCTACACTTACCCACACTATAACATCCTGAAAATGAGACAAGTTAAGCTAGACGTAGACAATAATGTCACCCTGTTGCTTTCACACCCTGCAGGACACCTGAGGATGCGGGGTTTGGTGTACTCTTCTCCTCCAGGGAAAAATGTATAAGTGGCAACCTTTTCTGGTACTAGAACTACTTCCCTCCTTAGTTTGCCATTCTAAACTAGCCCGGAGGCATGAACAATTAGAACTGGAACTGAAATTTAAGAATCCCCTTACAACAACCTCCTTGACAAGTACAAACAGACATGCGCATGGGCTGTTTTATTTTTACTACCGGAATATCGTTGTTTAAAATACTCCTGAGCAATTCGTGTCAACAAAAATATGGTAAAGCTTTTTCTTAACTTGCATCAGTCCCGTTCAATATTTTTTCCTGAACGAACCAAATCGTGTTGTTCCCCAAAAAGACAAAAGTGAACATAAAATTATACAATTTGCAATATGAAGAGATCATTTTAGTACTAATGATAGAGGGAAGTTATTCTACAAGCACAAGTAGAGAAATCAGAGAAGAGTTCAAGTCATGTACATTCTTCCTTACTAAAATGTTTATAATGATTTGGCATAGTCCCTGTTTACGTGCCGAATTTGTCCGTGGGGACTCGGCGCTGTTGATATCAAAGTTCGGTTTCCTAGTAGACCGAAGTTGCTTACCCGAGAAATGTGCTTACATTTCAAACAGGCCCGTAATGCAAATAATTATACGATATGAACTTTTTCGCAAAAAAGGGGAATATAGTACAAACGGCACATATATGCATCTTTTTGCGACCGTGAAAGACTACATCGAAATAGCTTTAAAAAAACATTGCTCGCTTTTCTGTATCAGAACAATTACCGATCCAGTCCTGCATAAAGTAAAAAGCCCAAGTCTTTGATATTCCTATACCAGAAGGAATTGAATTGAATTTAATTGATAAAATCGATGCACTAGACAACAATGCAGACAACAACAGTCTAAAATTTACACAAAGACTCTCCCTACCCCACATTTAACATCACAAGGAAGTTGATGACGCAAAAGATGAACAATGTGGGACAGGCAGGTACTGTACTGTATAATTCGCAACACACTCCGCAGCAAAACCGACACAGATTCAGACTGTACTAATTATAATGTCCCCTAAATCTACTCCCCGTCCATTTGAATAGGCTCATGCACCGCCCCTTCCGTCTTATTTTCCGGGTCCGCGTGGCGTCAGCGTGTCGAGTCCGCCATTCCTACTGCAGAACCATCCAGTAACCGTTAAAAGGCTTCATCAAATACTCGTCCTTCTCAGGCACAGTAAGTTGACGCTGAATTCCTGCATGGTCATGGAAAAAATCTTAACCCTGGAAGCGCATTGTGACCTGTATTTATTGCATTGGTTATCGCACAGTATCAACAGGGATGAGATGCATGGCCTAAAGGCCCAGTTTAAAAACCAAACCAACCCACACCATCCAGGACTTTTGTGCATACCTAAATGTTAAACGTTATTCTGCTATTGCTACGATTCTTAAAACCCCATGAGTGCCGCACTCCCTCCCTACAACACTTATAACCACAAACATGGTCCAACGCCGTCTTTATCACTCGCAACCAACAAGACAGAAAAGTGCTTCGTCCTGTATCCTTATATAATTAATGACGTGAAAGTTAGGTAAGCGTAAGCGAAAGCATTTAATAAGTACAGGGTCGCAGGAATGGGGTCCCGAAATCCGCACTATTTTCTAAAATTTCATCTTATTATCAGGGTTGTGAAGACTGCTGTCAAAGTCAGCTAAACTTACCTTTGTTACAAAACTGTAGGATATCATTTTCTAATGTGGGCTTACTTCTTTATCTTTTTGGATCGTGTCTGTTTGGATGAATTAATCATAGCTCGAATAAATGCGCAAGTAGGTGAGAGAGAAGATGAGAACAAGTTCTCTTGTCTCCCATCTACTTGTATGCGCTCCACAGGTGACTCAAATTCTGGGTTCCTTCATAAGTCACTTCTGACAATCAATTTTTCTGCACATTTATTACTCAAGTTACAAACACAAACAGGTTAACAAATTTATTAGTATACATACAAATATATTATATATATAAATATAAGCAACATGTACGTATATGTACTTAGTTGATGTTTAAATTGAGCCCTGACATATATTGAGCAGGAGTGAAAAAAGTGAAGACACGCGAGTGGTGTATAATTCTTGAGGTACTTTATTACTGGTTATACTACTGTGCGAGACAGGTATTTATATGGGAATGATGAGGAAATGAATTACAAGTTGTGGACGTCATGTCTTTCATAGTGAGTATATTACATTAAATTATTCATCTAACGCAAAAACATGTGAATGTCGACCTTGCATTCATTCAATACGTATGAAAGTGAGTAAGTCTGTGGTGAGAATATGTTATAATTTGCAAAGATACGGACTATGATACATATGTTAAACTGATTAATTGTCTTATCAGTTGTGGATGCGTATTTGCGTATGCATCAATTCTCCCCGGCGATGACCTGGATAGGTCTTAAACTAAGACGCGTTCGGGTGGAGGTGGTTCACTATCCTCATCTTCAGAAAAGATTTCACTTGATTCGTCTAGTGGAGGTGTGATGGCTCGAGATGATGATGTATAGTGTGGTGTGGTGGAACATGATGAAATTAATGACTCATGAAAATAATTACTGAATGATTTAATGGAATTCAAACTCATTGTCATTAACCATCGCAATCGGAGGCAGAACATAACGAGTGGACGCCCATGATGGTTAGGGTCGTGAATCGTGCAAAAAATCCCGTTTTCCTGCACTCATTGGGTTATATTGTCAAATTCAAGGCCCAAATTAAAATTCCGAATAATAATAAATCAAATCATTATTCTTGTGGTCAGTTTAAGACCTCCCTCGATGTCATAGATTTAAAACTGACAGAGGAGAAGGGATGAGAATTTGAAAAGCTAGAAATTCGGAAGTCATAATTTACGTGCTTGCCCTAGTTACATACGAAGCTTGGGGTAACATGCAAATATTATAGTGTTAGAAAATCCAGTATCAATATCTTTAGCTTAAACTATCGTATGCACTCATAGCTTTACTCTTCAAAAAGCAGTGGCAAAAATATCCAGAAATATAATTTTTCTGGATTTCCCTTGCCAACGGCTTTTATATGCTAGCTCCTTAAGATTGCCTATAAATTTGTTAATCTAGGTTGTCCTAACTACTTTAAAGATTACATTTGTATTGACAAACATTCTATTATTACTACAAGAACTAATACTTTCAGTAAAGTCCTCACACAATCCTTTTCTTCTTACAACGACAATTGTTTCAAAACGTTTGCCTCAAATGAATGGCTAAGGTTCCCTGCTGAACTTCAAACCTCTTTAAAACTTAAACTTACTACTTTTAAACATGAAACATTCAAACTACTCCAATCTAAACAAAACTCCGAAGTTGCTCTTAATGTTGACAATGCTTGTAATCTTTCCTGTATTGACAGCGTGCTACACTACTTTAATCTATCTGAATTACCTTCCAATCTCATCCTTTGCAGATTCTCCCTTAAATAAATAAATGTGAGTTTTTGCAAACTTAGAATGCATACATAATGAATGACCGTCAGAATCCAAGTCAGATAGGAATCAGAAGGTTTTTTTACATGCAGGGGATGACTCTTGTGAGCGTTCAATATTTTGCATAGTTATCGTGGAGCGGGGTGAGTAGGGAGCGTCGCAGCAGCGTTTTTCTCTCACCGGATTGGAATACTCGTTTATCTTAGAGGATACGGCACTTGCTCCGTAGCTTTGCCTCTCCAGAGAGCAACCGCCAATAATAGAGATCTCTCTCACCCTCAGTTTATTGAATCAAAGGGTATAAAAAAGAAGTTTATAACGCAGTGCAGTGCAAAAGACTGCTGCATGGATGAGTAGATAACAACATACTGGATGTATCTTGCGGCCCAAAATCTCTCGGGCTAACGAAATGAATTAAAGGAAAAAGGCGGAAGACAATTGAATTGTACTGTCCTTGTGCCCCGTTCTTCACCAAATTTTTCACGTATCCGTCCAAAAAAAACGACTATGTCCCACTTTTTTGGGTTCCCTCTTGACCCCCCAAAACTTTGATTGGATGTTGTGGGGAATGAAAAAGTACACAAGTTTTTCCTTTTTCACTTTGACCTGCGAGGTCACGCGAGGTCAAAATTTAAGGTCAAATCATGTAACTGTGAGTTGTGACGTCGCGTGACCTCGCAGGTCAAAGTAAAAGAGGAAAATCTTTTGTACTTTATCATCCCCCACAACATCCAATCAAGAAATTTGAAAGTTTATGACCTTTTCCATCATTGACCTCAAACTTTGACCTGGGTTGACCTTAGAGGTCAAATTGAAAGGAAAATGAAATGATAGTCGTTTTTTTTTGGACGGATACGTGAAAAATTTGGTAAAGAACGGGGCACAAGGACAGTAAAGAGATATAAAGTTGTGTCTGCCTGCGGTGTCATAACCATACTTGAAGTGCCTTTAAGTGACTGGGAAGGTCCCTTCCACTACAAAATCAATGCCAAACAGCGCTGCACTCGGAAATGCCTCCTTCAGAACTATTTGCTTTTGCCGTGTAAGCAAAACAGTTTATGGGGCCATTTCTCCTGCTCGTCTTTTTTTATTCCAGAGGGTTTTGTTGATTCTCAAGTGTCTTGTGTGACTTCTTATGATCACATTTTTAACAACTGCAGTTCACGAGCAGCAGTAAAAAACATTGTGACGTTCTTTCCACTGTTGCGGAGTGAAAATATGGAGATGAGGTGCGCAGGTTATCCTCCGGGTTGGGTGAACCGTTTTGCTTATCTAATGGAAGCTTCTAGAAGGTTTTAATTCTTTTCAACTTTTCCACTCGTCCGCCCGTCAGCTCAGTTAGCTAAAGACACACAGTCAACTGTTACAGTCGAGTTTAAGTCATAGGGTATTCCTTATTGTCTCGTTGCCCCATGGGCTCTTATGTTTCAGTGTTTCGTCTTAGACGTAGTAGAGCAAGAGCCTTTTGTCAATTTGGTTCGTTGGCTCGTCAGTCATTCGGTCAGAGGTTAACTAAGTCCATCCTTTCGTCAGTTTCTTAGGGAGTTTCCTTGTTTGTGAGTTACTACCCGTGTCGAGTCGGAGGTCAAGTGAAGAGGTCTGAGAGACGGATATCAAGTGGAGAGGAGTGCAGATGTCCTGAGAATCTTTCCTTGTCTTCTGTTGAACTTCCCTTCCTTTTTTGACGTCATCGTCCGCTGTCCTGCTTCAACGTCATTCGTTCTATTATGTCCTTAGTCCTGTCTATGTTTGAGTTTTGTCTGCCATTGCGTGATTGAGTTTGGAAGCTCACCCTTAGCGAGTCTGCGTTGGGTAATGAGGACCTTTCTCGATCGCACTTTGATGGGACATGTGTGGAGAAGTGTTTTTGGAAGTCAGTCGAGGTCTGGGGAAATTGAGATGCTTCTGCCTTAGCAACTGCACTCACCTCATGGTAGGTTACTCCATGTATACACATGTTTAAGTGTAGTGATGTGAGCTCCTGGCGCCATCACTCCTACAATAACTAGACTATAGAGATTCCAGAAATTAGTTTATTATTGTTTACGCTTATTTACGACCAAGTTGCCCTCCTCCACTCCATTCGACACATCGTAGAAATGCATCGCTACGACGACCCTGCGAAGGCCGTCACGGGATTCCCCATCTTGGTCTAGTTAGTCCTCAGGTGATTTGCGTGGGAAGTTAGAATTTCGATGCGGTGGAGTGGAGTCGGTCCTTAAAAGAGGGGAAGAACGAAGGTGGTGGCACCGATGTTGACGGAAGGGGTGTTTTGCGCGGAGTACTGTGATGGGGCTGGATGGCGTCCCCATGGAATGTTCCGTGCCTCGTTGCCGTCCACACCGTCCTTACGGCCCTAATGCAAATCCCCGCGTCTTCGGGATTGATCCTGAGGACCTCCCAAATTCGCTTAAATTTTAGCTGTGCCACCACAAGGTTCCTCAAACGGCGTTCATTCCTCCGGCTCTTTTTGCCATCCACTTGAACGACGCCGATAATCGTGGAAAAGCAGCCAGTGGAGATCAATCGGACAGAAGTTGGATGAAGTTGCGCGGAGGAAGTATACAGAGAACGCTGTATCAGCGGTGCTGGTGAATGTGATTGATGGTGGTGGTGAAGAAGATTCCTTGATAGCGGCAGGATGATTGAAGTTGAAGAGGAAGCTGAGTGCAGAAGGAGGAGGTCGTGAATAAGAAGGCGAGTCCCGTGAAGTATCCCATCAGGACGAAGTTGGGGTCGCAGGTGATGACATCCTCGGGGGAAGTTCTCACGAAGCCCAGCCACGTTGTCCGTTTTGTGCCGTTTGCGAAGAAGGAGGTGCCTGACGCCGTAAAAACGTCTATTTAGAAGGAGAAGGACATTTGTAAACGTGTTCTGTTGACGTGACGTCACTGTCGCGCGTACTCATGTCTCGAAGGAATGTCGTTGGAATGGTATCTTTGCGCGATGTTTGATCTCTCCCAATAATACGTCGGGGCCATTCGCTTTAGTCTTGGGTTAGTGCTGATTCTGAATTTGACGAAGATGAGTCGTCAGCCAGTTGCACTGGGTGCTGGCGCGGTTGCCTTAACTCCGTCAATTGCCAGTGGTGGGTGTTCCGTGGAGATCAGTGGCGGAATTGAAATCGTTGACGCATGCGCTGAGACGACTCGAGTTCCCACCCCGTGTTGACGGATTAATATTCCATTTAATGAATCACTTTGGATGGTGAAATATCTTCGATTAAAAGGCACTTCAACTTCATTCCCTCACTCATACTAGCGTTTCAATAACTTCATGATATCCTCAGTCCGTCCCCCCTTCCCTCACTTGGGTTTGCGTTTGGGATTCCTAGTCTCCTCCGCTGGCTCCTCGAGTGGCCCACTCGAGGTTAAGGCTGGAACCACCCGCACATTCCTCCTCCCGCTCCTATTCTCGGAGGAAAGAAAGCTCCTCCCCCGCAGACACAGTCCCAGCAATATGACCTCTTCTTGTGTGTGGCAGCAGTTCAGGTGTGCGGACGTCGCACTGGTGACGGTGCAGAGAGTTTCAGTTAGTTGGGGTGTCAAATGAGGGTGGCTGAGGGTAACGCTATTGTAGGGGTTCATTTATGGCGCCAACATTGGAGATATCAGCTGGCCTTTCACGAACTACGGATGATGAGAGTGTAGACGATTCTGCTTTTGTGGGGCAGGGAATACGGGCGAGAACTGAAGGCGAAGTGAATGTCGGCTGTAGCTTATTAAAGTGTGTGAACTCTTGTACGAGAATGCTCTGTGTGTATGTGTGTCACGGAAATATCTCAACACGATTATCTCAAAAACGGGAAGACTTTTTTCAAATTCGGTTTTCGATTGATTACTGAGGGGCGGAAGGTGATCACTATGAATTTCGGGGTCGCTAGGTCAACCAGGTCACACAGGGGAGCGCGTTTTGTGCTTATTCGTGTTTTTTTGCGTCGAAGTCACACAATTTTTGACTAAGAGGTTCACGTGTTACTACTAATCTCACAAGGCCCTTGCCCTAGCAGCGCAATGTTATTCACGTGAATTCATCGAAGTCTTGCATTTGTGACAACGAATGGACCTCACACGTCAGGTATCCCAGTGCACCTCCACGGGATGTTCATTTATATTTCAAAACTTGACTACTAATTTCTCGGAATTGCTACAAAGTTCAAATTCCTTGGTTACGCCCGTTTGAAACGGTTTATTATTGATTGGGGGTGTAAGATGCTGAGAGGAACCTCCCACAACGTCATCCTCAGCATTATATAGGCTGTTTGTGTTCCTTTCGTTAACCACTACTTTTATCTCGCGTCGCGTGTCCTGGCGACCTCATGGTGGTTGTGGGTTGGCAGTGAGGACGTCTGTCAGGACGGCAAGTATGTCTTATCCGTCCTATACGAATAAATTCGATCCGTTTAATACGCTATTTACATCCGACCACTTTGAAACATTCTATTTTTTCACGTGGGAAGGTTACGCCGCAAACTTGGAAAAGTCTTCTGTATGACAAGAGACTAACAGTAATTTAAGAATGATTTTAATCAATAATTATCTCTGTTTGCTATTTTCAACCCAACCAAATGCCAACAGAAAATGTATATTCTAGCCAGCAATATATTGCAACTAACTTGAAGCACTATAGTTTGTAGTTCTTGGATGGTTACTCACAATATTAAGAAAACTTGTGTAACACGTTCAGTCGTTAGGTGATCAAATTAATTTGGTTTCTTCATCAGTTTGGAGCCATGAAACCTTTCCATCCAGTCTTATTCGCATAACCTCAATCCGTTATATCGGCTATTTACATCGGACCATTTTGAAGCAACCTACTCTTTTCATTTGGGACGGTTACTCACCAGACTGAGAAAAATGTTCTGTTGGAAAAAATTTTGCATTTTTCTCTTCGTATTTTAGTTTAATGCAATAAAATTCGGAACTTGTATAATTTGAAGCCTCAAGGCAGAACCTTTTCACGACCAAACCAGAAACAATTTCAAGACCAACACTGTATTACATGTTAGTGAAAAATAATTCAAGAACCAGGTACCATTTTCCCCATCATCTTATTTTCAACTATTTTGCGAGAGTTTATATATCCTGCACGAACATTTTTTAGTGGTCACATGCAGAGCTGCAAAAAATATCCATCAGCAAGGCCTCCATGGAAATATTCTGAAGGAAACCACAGTGTTTCACCATTTCCCCTGGTCAAGTTGTGCACATTGGGTAACGATTAAATTCCAACCAGTGAATGACAACTGTTTGTAAGAGCTCAGCAGAAGCATTTTGGAGCCATGCAACGTAATTCAGCCTTCAGCTTTGTGAATATGAAATCTAACCTCTTCAAAATATTATATGTGAAGAAGTGGATTTAGTGAAAACGAGCATCTGTTTGCATTGAATATTAAGCTGGAGTGGACGTAAATAAACCATACTATGCCTCTACCTATACCTATTCGGCTTATCTTAAAAGCCCACCTTTAGACACTCAGCTGCTGGTGTTAGTGCGAGAATTTTTAATTTCATCGAGTGAACAGATGCAAACAGACTTGTAAATGAAGCATGAGTTTTTAGGGAATACATTCGGCATTTCGAACAAAACAGACAATGATGATAATAATGACGTTATCTATTGGCATTACATAGTTCATAGTTCATAGTGTAGTTTATTATTGTGACGGATAATACACAATTGCATACACCATTTTCTTCAGCATTAGGTCACATAGAATTGACAAGTAAAAATACAATATAAATATTGTTATTCTATTAATCTATCTATTTTAAAAATATCTAACACATTTTGTCAGTCAATTTATAATACAAAATAACAATTTCAGTAACAAGCAAAACTTCTGCTTAATTGTTTGCACGCTAAAAGTGTTCAGCATTCTTTTCTCTGCTTATTCTTACAATTAGTACGCGCTTATGTAATCTAAGGAAGAACATCAAAACCGAAATAAGGGAAAGGGAAGTAAAAATTATCCTTGAATATTGCAAGGATCTTATGCTACACATGAAGTCAATGATGTAGAGTGAATGGATGGTACTGCTTGTAGTAAAGGTATATGATTGCTAAAAGTGTTTGAATTAGGTAGTTTGTAATCAATACATTTTTATCAGAGTAGATAGTGATAAAACACGATATGACTTTGTTTATTGAAAGAGAAAACAGTTCTTTGGCTTTTAGAATATGTAGGCATTTAATTTTTCAATAGCAGCGCCAATAGTTTTAAGATTTATTGTCGCATTTCAGTGAAAATTGGATTCATAACTTCAGCCCACTTGGCATACCCGGCAGATGAGAGATGGAGCATATCAGGATCATAGAGCTCAGTTGCGAACTGTCCATTTCCAAGGTAGAATGTGTCTCTCAAGTCGAAAAACCTTACGTCATTTCCATTGTCAGCACTCCGAACTAAGTTATTGATTCTGTCGGTCAAAGCCGTCTGTTCTTCGTTAAATCGTGGGAGAACACCGAGAAGGAGGATCTTAATGTTTGGCATGTGGGATTTTAGAGTGTCCATCACAGCTCGGATTCCTTGGGCAATATCCTGTTCGCTATTAGTGCCAATGTTGTTGGTTCCAATCTTCAAGACGACCAGTTTTGGGCTGAGTCCTGAGACTTCTCCGTTGTTGATTCGCCATACGAGATGTTCAGTTCTGTCTCCACCGATTCCGTAGTTAGCTACTCCTAATGGAGCGTAGTACTGGGCGAATGTTGAAGCTCCTGGACCTCCCCATCCTTCGGTGATTGAGTCTCCGTAGAAAAGAATTGGAATGTTTTGATTTGTATTCGTATTCTGGACGTAACCGTTGTGTCGATCCACCCACCACTGGTCGGGACGTGGCTCAGGTTCCCATGGAATTCCAGCCAAGGAAAGGCCCACAAGGCAGAAGAGGAAGGAGGTGATTCGCAACATGTTGAGACTGCAGGAGACTGGCAGAAGGATTGATGAGTGTGGGACTTGAGTGGAGGTGTTTTTATATTGTATGTTATCTTTAATTAACTAAGCTGCAAAGTAGGTTGAACCACACGACACCACACCTTCTCTGGAGACTGTTTTTAACTAAAGCAGAGTTAATCTGAAATGTCACCTATCAATTATTGGTTGATCCTTTTGTTATCAGTTGGTCTATGCGTGTTTGCTTCTGTTATTTTGAATATGTTGTTTTGACTGTCAAGATAGGGTTGATTCATTATTCGTTCTTAATCCTTGTATTCATTGTTATTCAAATTATAATCCAATCCACACCTACGTAATCAAAATCGCATGTACTAATTTTCATCCTACTCTACAGCAGGATTGGTCATGGAGCTTCTGCGGTTTGAGGGTATTGTAACATTGATCCAATTTTCATTGTGAATGAGATTAAGAGAGTCTCTGTGGCTTATCGTGATGATACTAAAGAATTAAGCAAGCTACTTCAGAGAAATTTTTCAACTAAATTTTAAATTATTAACAAGGTGACGTGGAATTCAACAAATCTATTTGGCTTTGAATTAATGGCAATTTTCAAACAGCATTTGTAGTGAAACTTCCCCAACCAATGAAAGAGTGTGCATAGTTACTAATTGCTTCATGTAAACATTGATTTATAAATGCAGTTTAATCTGGGTAAGGAAGGAAGATACGAAAACCAAAATAACAAAAATATTGATTAGTAGTCTAGACATTATTGATAAATTACCAGGTTGGAAAAAGTTAATTTTACCTGTCGTTTTAAGCTAAGGAAAGGAAACAATGAAAACAAAATTTATTTCCTTGGTAATTTGAGCGATGGAACCCCATTTTCTCTTTATGTTTACTTGTACACGATGTGTTGAAATTTTTTTTGAAATAATACGTTCCTGACTTGCACACAATTTACTTTTGGTCAAAGTGAGTCTACCTTGCTGGTTGTATATTCAGTAAATAACTTTTAATCTTTGATGAGGTTTAGATAAGAGTATAAATACCAAGTTGTTGTTCACAGGTTATCTGCGAAATTTGGCTCAAGTGTATCATGTGCCAAATCCAAAATTGAATGTTCTGCATTGAAAAGTCAGGAAATATATCATAAAATCAAATAAATTCCTGTGACCCAGTAATCACAGAAACAATTCAGTCGTGTATTAATGTATTTTCGATTTGTAATTATCACCCGTTGCTTCGAAAGCTATCCAACTTCTGGCTTTTTCCACATTATTCGTCTCATGCTATTTTTTATCGTGTTGTGCAGGGTTCAGAACCAACAAAGATTCCACACAAGATAGAACTTTCAATTACATAATGTAATGGGAAATTGAAGGGCAGAATGTAAAGCAGTGTGACTAAGGGTGAAAAATGTAAACATGAACACACTGAGGTATTCTAACCTCACCTAAAATTGATTGTTCTTTAAACATTGGAATAAATAATCTTCCATTCTTTGTGCTAAACAAAAAATACGAATAAATTATTCATGAAGATTTTATAATGGATTATGAAGTGAATCATAAAGAAAGCGTATTAAAAATGGCTAATATCCTCAAGGATGATGAGAAAGACAGAGATCGGGAGAATCAAGGGATTCGGGGAAAGAAAATCTTTGAAAGCGCATGGAGAGGTTGTGAACAATTTCGAATTTTATTGACTTTGTTCTACTATTTCCTTATTCATAGCTTTGCTACGACCAATTTCTATTAACCAGACTTGTTAAGACTTGCTTCTTTAATTGATGTTTAAAATTTTCAATAAGCTATAGCATCGCGTTTTGTACTTTATGTTCTTTCCAATTCAAGATATATGTATGTATTTTATACTGTCGCGATTCTGTGACAGTCAACACATTTGTATTTTATGTTGTCTTTGTCTACCTTACCTCATTTGCAGCAATTTGTTCTCGATTCTTGCACAATTTTGTATTAAAGATCTTCAGATTTGAATAAAAAGATTAGCTTTGTTGAGTTAACTTATGTTCCCACCGAAATAGATGAATATTTACGTTTCCTTATGTCGGCAACGTAATTCGGACTGTCGGATGGAATCGTGAATGGTGATTTTACATGGTATTTGTAGAAGATGATATAAAACATTTGAGGGATTACATTTTGAGCATCGTTAGAAACACACGCCAATCAAAACATAGACAAAGTGTTAGGAACGAAGTAATGGGAATAAATCCAAGTAAAATTTAATTAATAAACCTCCCAAAAAAATATCAAGAAAGACTTCGTTGCAGATTTCTCTGTTTACTCATATAAATAAGTTTGTCTCCCTATCCTGGTTTTTCGTATCCAGCATGCTTTAATACCTTTTAGACGCTAAATCATTCTTCTTAGGATCAGAAAACCTAGAAATTTTCGATTTAAATATCACGAGTTTATTGTCACAACGTTCACAATCATTAAGAAGGCAGCGAAATTAAGACACTCAAGAAAATTGACAGGATATTCCAGGAATATTTATTGTTTTATAGTTTTATTACAAAAAATTGCTGAATAGAACGAAGTAGTTAATTAAGAATCACGATATTCTCTTGACTAATATAACATAATGATGATTTTGTTTAGAATTAGAGCGGACGTACATAAGAAACACAATGTAATTTCGATGCGATCGATTTAAAAAAATTTAAACACCTATTTTTAATATTATTCAATATTAAAACTATTATTTACTGTACCTCAGTTAGCTGTAAACGCCGCAAACTAAACAGAAAAAGTTTTACTTAATTTAGATGGGCTGAAAGAGTTATTATACTTATAACGGAAGAGGTGCGCGCATAATAACAATAGTTTTTACATGACGAGAACATTTCTGTATTGGCAAAAGTGTTCTTCCACAAAACTTTCTAAAATCATATTGAACTCCTTTTTCAGAAACGTGAGAGCCCCAGTCTTCTACTTGTCACGTCATTTGAGTTTCAAGTAAGGATTCCCTAGCTATGCGAAGCTTTTTCTTCGCAGTTCAAATTAACAGGAGCGTGCAAATTGGTTCGAATCAACACAAAACATGTCAAATTGGCTAAGTGAAATCCTGAATACCATGTAGATTTAAATTTCTTACGAAAGTTACTGTTTTGAGTTCGCAGGCGTGCATTTATGTTTGCTTTCTGGTCGTCCCAGAATTACCATTTTCGTGTGAACGACTTTTTCTTGCTTGAAATCTGTTTTAGCTAAGGAGAGGGCTAAAAAAATTTGCAAGATGGTTAAAGTTAGTTATATCGTGCTAGATGTTCTTTTTTAGCAAACAGCAGAAAATAAGATAGCTACTAGTAGTCCCAAAAGAAAACTGTGAAGGTAGAAAGAGAAACTAGTATTTTGTGTAGGTAATATAAGTCACAAAGTGACTGGCGGATCCAGCAGATCACAGACTGACTGGCAGATCCAACATGTAAAAGAGTGACTGGCAGATCCAACAGGTCACAGAGTATCTGGCAAATCCAACAGGTCTCAGAGTGACTGGAGGAAGGAACAGAAGTGACTGAACTGTGCTTGTAAGGGGGACAGTAAAGCATTTTGCCGTTAGTCAAGGATAACTCGGCTTAATTTTCTGGTTTTTACAACCTTACGGATGCAGAAGTTACGTGTACCCGCGTCAAGTTTTACGAGGGGAGGTGAACTGGAAGTCTAGTTTAACCATCCTTAAAATGAGACGAAACATCAAGAAACCGTTGGTTTCATGCGTTGATTGCTCCTCCGAACGGGAAATCATTCAAACAGACTCTTCAACATTAGGAAGTGTTATAAAGGAGATATAAAGTACTTAAAAATATATACTAGTTTAAAATGTGGATTTATATCTTCTAACCTCGAGATATTACCACTTCTCTTGGTATCAAAACACACCTGCATGCTGCATAACGACGAAACTTATTAACTCTTTAAATAGGATGAATGTTGAATTAGATATTAAAATAAACAGCAACTGTCACCAAGATATAACTAGCTCATCCTGGAGATATGCAATCTACACTTCAAAAGCAACCGGTTAAAAAACATGAATTCTTTCATCAATGCAATTCTAAAATTTGCATTCATTAAGACGAATTGCAGCAAAGTATACTCAAGATATGTTACAAAGCTGTTGACGGGATATTTTTATCCTCGCTCTGGCTTTTGAAGCGTTATAATATAAAAATAAATTAAGAGCGATCACTGTAAATCTTGATATTTTTAAGTTATATTTAGAAACAGCCTCCTCAACGTAAACCCTGCGAAGAAGCGCTTATAATAAATTCGCGCAGGGTCAAAATATCATTGAAAATCAACCATATTTTAACTACTCGTCTTAAATTTCTTATAGTTTAAGCAATAAGCTGAAGAGGTTATACGTAGAAATTCGTAAATATATAGTTTGTTCATAAAGCTTTCCTTACGAACAATTTATCAAAAATTGCAAGTCTTCATTTCCGTTTTCCTTGTTTCAAATGTTTTTCGTACGTCAGTTTTTATTTGCTGTTGCCACTATTACTGGAATCACAGATAAATGATAATTTATTTGAACTAAAATAAACAAATTATTAGCGTCGCAAGAAAGTATAAATGAACTAACCTTGAGTTAATATTTCCACCGACAAGACGCGAATATATGTCTGAGATACGATGTGTGTAGCATCCATTTATTCTGATTTAACCGCAAGTTTGACCTCTTCGCATGCTTTTCTGTAACACTCATGCTGTAATGTGTTTGAACCGCTGATGTGGTGTTCATTTAATATGGTTTAATCGTCCGTAGAGACTTGCACACTCCCATAAATGTCTTCAGAAGAGTATTAGTGGAATTAATTCCCAATGGCTGGTGGGGTGATAAAGTATCTACAAATAACGGCCAAACATTTGCGCAATATTAATAAAACTAATCCCAAATGCCAAATGACTAATAAATTGCTAAACTAAAACCAAACTATGAATGATTGTTACCTTATGAGCCATGAAAGTAGGGCCGGGGGCCCTGGGATTGTTGGAAAGTCTCTTTATTCTCGACATGTCTTTTGCTAAGAAAAGTGAAGCACATGGCATTATGAATCGTCATTATACTCATATGTAACGGAATAAAACATGAACAAATGACACGATAAATGCGGACAAAGTTTATTGTTACCTTTTATTGCTTGAAGAAATCAACTTCGATGTAATAAGGGTAGGTTCGCTCAGGACTAAAATTGCACAACATTGCAGTAACAACTCGAACAAACTAAATGCGGTCCTATAGACTTCAGAAACGTACTTCTTTTTATTACGCTTTTAGAAAAAGCCAAAGAAATATTCTATAGCACAAGAATAGTATTCTTAAATTAAATCGGAGTAGAACCAAATGAATGCTTCTTCCATCACGACAACGAGGGAAGTGAGGAAGTAAATGAGTTCAACTGGAAGAGATAACACTTTTCTTTTGCCACAAATAGGTTACTCCGTGTGCAAACTTATTTCGTAAGACTGACAATGGGACAGCGTAGTTTGAAACTGGAATTTTGAAAAATTAATATTCAAATCATATGATTCACCGCTTGACTTAGAAACTTCAAAAATAATGGCCTCCAGTGTCCACGATTTCCTCAGATATGAGGGTTAACCTGCACATTTTAGGGTGCTGAAATATTTGTTGATGTTTAAATACTTTGGTTGTTGAAACTTGAAGTTTCTTGGAAATTGTATAAATGATAATATGTGCTGATTGTTATTTTTACCCTTCCGTCGACCGAACCTGGGTTCGCCGACCATTCGCGTTTGCAATTTGAGGATATTTATATTCGCAATATCTGCACTTTATTTAAGTGCGATTTTCCCAAACATACCTTAAAGAAACTTATTTTTTGAATCCTGTGAAGTTTATGAATCATTAAAAAAGTCATCTGCAACAACTGAATCTATTTTTTCTGTGCCTATTGGTACTAAAGGCCAAGATTTGAAATTTGTAAATAAGCCAACTAAGGTAATACCTCTGCTGGTGCGAATACCGTCATCGTGAAACTCAATTTTCAACCCACGGCAATCTATTGTAAGTCAATTCAGTTGAATTCGAGTGTGTGTACTGAAAACAGGGTTTAAGGAGTTGTGAAGTGAAGATGAGACTCCACGTGTCTGTCTTCTGGCCAGTAAGCAGGGTATCTTAGCCGTGTTAAATATGTTCGCCTTAATTGTGAGTAGACAGACGGACCAGATTGCTGTAGGATGTGTGCCTGATGAATTACTGCATGTGCTAGGCTCAAAGGCAAAAATATCATTATCTATTTCATCATAAAATTCTGCTGATTCTTTAATTGATAGTAAATGGATAATATTTAACCCACACATAAAATAAGACTCACATGTTAAGCTGGATTTTCCTTCCATGTATTGTGGAAGAAAAATGATGTGGGTTAAAATATTAATTTTTTGAGTCAATCAGTATTAGGGTTTTTCAACTTTCACTTCAACAAACATGACCAAAGCTTCCCAACGAGGAGGAAAAAATTATTTCAAATCTTGGAATTGGAGATCGAAAGGCATATTATATGGAGCTGTAGCAATAAAAATAGCAATTTTCATTCTTAACAATCTGAGCATCACTTATCGAGCAGAAATGTGATTTTTGATCTGCCACAAGAGTGAAAAATATAATGTGTGTTTTACGCAACGCAACATAAACTCGCAGCATAATTTCTCATAATGTTAATGATCCATCAAAATCGATTCAAACCCAAGAGATAATCCAAGGTTGATTGAAACAGTAATAAGTTGAGATGAATCTGAGAGAGCCAAGTGTAAAAGTCGACCCAGATATCTTTATCGCTCCGAATTATTCCAGTTATTCTGTCCACGATTTTTTCTCTGATTCAGATTTGACGGTGCTCGTTACCATTCAACCCAATTAGTTCCAGTTTCTTACAGTCCTTGTGTAATCCAGTTATACCCTAATAAAATAGATTGGTTGCGTATTGTTGTGTCCCACACAGACACAGCTCACAGTGGAATTCAAAATTTCGAAACTTTCCTGCGTTCCTCCACGTGGGAAAGGGTATTCCACATTGTTGAGATTTTGGAGCACCTTCCACTTAAATTTTTTTTGTAGAACAGCTACTCAGAAACTCCAGCCACCCGGACAACAGTTCATTACCTTGAAATTTCCTTACCATCTCTTGGAATGGAAGGAAGAAGATTTGGTCCATCGAGGGCTTCCTTAAAGGTGGATTGAGATCTCCAATGGGAAATATTCCCTTGGGATCTCACCTGTATCGATTAGAGAAATACCATTCCGCATGTTCAACTGGTTGCAGTTGAGTTCAAAGGATGGGAAAACTTCCGGTCACCAAACCGCACCAACGTGAGCCCATTTGAGGACTTCGTCACCTGGAGGGATCCACTTTAGCTTCTCCCTGTTGTGATTAAAACTCCTCCAGATTTGCTGGAGAATCGCGGTAAGCTTACCACTGGGAGTGAAAATGATCTTGTTTCTTGCGATTTTATGAATACAACTTGATATTTGTAACTGGAAAATAATGAACAGCCGTCAAAGGAATCTTGCATGAAATGTTTGAAATTTCCGATTGCTTATCATCATCCCAACTGTTTGCTCTCACAATGTCCCGATTTAAGATTTGAAGTATACGAGCTGAAAACATTTTTGAGAAGCGTTTTTCATTCCTTCCGACAAAGTTAAACAAAAGTTTTCTTTATTTAAAGAAGTTTTTTGTTATTCATAACAGGTTTGATGCATGATAAATTTTGCAACGGACTAAATTAGGTAATATCACTTTATTGATATACAAATGTGAGGTATTAATGAGTGAATATTTTGTATCTCTTTAATTAAAAAAGTTTAAGCAAAGGAACTGAAAACAAATATAAGTTTAAGGTTTTTTATTTCTTTCGTCGTAGTTAGTAAACAGCTCGTCAAATATTTTAAGACCTTAGTCGTTAAGTAAATACTTTTTTTAAATACCAAATAAATAAAATGATGTTGCAACAGTTTTCTACTCCAATTAGGGCGTTATGTGTTGGTTAGGATATATATCCTAAGTCCATCCAGCAATCAATTATTACTATTTACATTTTTTTGTAACATGCAAGGATTGTACAGTATAAAATTAAACCCGGATTTCGATACGAAATTCTGGGGTCAAAACTTCATGTGTTACCTTATAGAATTGTATTCATATGCGTATTTCTATGGTGGGCACCTGGGAAATTCAATTAGTTATTATTAACCCAAACCATAATGACCCTTCATTATATACATTTGAAACCTTTTATTGAAAGGACAGTTTCGAATCACGGCATAAATACAATTTAAAATTAACAATTTTTTAGCCCAGGTAATATTGGGCTTATAGGAGGACGTAACACGGCAGGCCGTCCGACCGTCTGTCTGTTATGTG
>JAQGAC010000215.1:0-33722 GCA_034696585.1 Isotomurus maculatus
TTAACCTTGTCCCAAAAGAAAATTTTGGATAACGTAAGTTTTGCGTTGTTAGCAATTGCAATGCAATTATGTATATTATTTAATTTGTATTTATTTTACTTAATTAGTTTCGTGACGTTGTTTCGCCAATGTTAACTCAAGACTACATGAAAGAAGAAGTCTACTTGATTCGATGGCTTCGAGGTACGTGTGGAGTTGTCTATTATCTATTTAGTTTCCTTAGATTAAAAAGTGTAAGGAAAGTTTAGGCATATTCTATTCCAGCAAGAGACTTCAACATAGAAAGGTCTAAAGAAATGCTCGAAGATGTAAGTAGTTGCGCATCAATTTTAACATATTAACATATGTATCATGAGAGTTATCGAAATTTTAGAGCTTAAGGTGGAGAAAAAAGAATAACATGGATGGAATACTAGATGAAGATTGGTCTGACTACGAAGCACGTTTTAAAACTGACACGGATGGATTTGACAAACTTGGAAGGCCAAGTGAGATAAAAAATAAAGATGTAACGATAAACGGTACAAATAAGCACTCACGATTTATAATCTACAGTTTATTACGTGCAACTGGGAAGCTGGGATTTAAGGCAAGCCGTTCTAGCAGGCGAAATCGACAAGGTTTCTCGCTATCTGATGAAAGGTATAGAAAAAATGGTAGGAGATGTTCGCAAGTTACAGGCTGAAGGGAAGAATGTGACGCAGTACATCTTTATAGCAGACATCGGGGGATTTTCAGTAACTCAACACGGGTGCCTGCCATGTATGTGACAATGTGACCTTTACTGATTGCCTATTCCAGTTAGATATTCTTTAATCTGAATGCAATGACAAGGTTGTTTGAATATCCAGGTATTCCCGTGTACGTCACCTTTGTAGCTTGGTACGAATTGTATTATCCTGGAATGGCGAGTAGAATTATACTTGTGAATAGTGAGTGTCACTGGAAATACAATTTACTGAACTAATCTTTAATGACAATCCCTAATATCCCTGTTTTCTTTGCGTAGGTCCTTCTATTTTCGAAATAGTGTTAAACGCCATAAGACCAGTTTTCAGTCCACGATCCAGAGATGTTATGACAGTGTTCGGATCTAATAAGCAAAGATACGCCTCTACGCTGTTTGATGAAATCGATAGGAACCAGTTGCCACCAGAAGTTGGAGGAACTAAAGAATTCTTCTGAGCATTCTCCTACGGACTTGTTTGAATTTGTATGCTTTTTTATCAGAAAATTTTTATCAATATAAAAATTGCACTTTATGTCTTTAGCGACACTTGTATCACAGAAGAAAGGAACTGTGGAATCAATAAAGAAATAATAATAATATACAGATCTACAGTCTATACAGTAATGAGAACACCATCATCTGCAGATAGCTCCAGCGACAGAACCATTGTTGTTATTAGGTCGTTGCGAAGAAAATTTCTGCACGTGCTGTAATTTGTTGGTTTGGCATGTTTGTAGGCAATATCTAAATATGTGAAGCTTTTTGTGATAACAGGTACATTATAATTACATTCATCGCATATAGTTGAGCTCCTTGATATACATATACATATAGTAAGTACACTTACAGCAAAGCATTTCACTTTTGACAAGAATATTTTATTAACTAACAAACGGATTACTCATGTCGCGTGTGGCTCCTGCAATTCGTCAACCATTAATTAATTCAAATTAATTCCAGTGTGGCTGTGTATCATACATTTATACTTGATTATATTTATGAGAATTTTGTTGGAGAGATTCCCTAGAGTTGAAGAATTCGCAGAACTTCCATCGTAACTTGAGGGGACTGGAATGTCCATTCGCGATAATAATCCAAACCCCCCTTGTTCAAGAAAGGCCTGTGATTATGTACCCACTCATTGTTCTATGAAACATGTCTTACCATGCGAATTTACAAAAAAAATATTATTGTAATGCCAAGTATGACAAGCTGGATTAGACAATTTCTAAGGACTGGATAGCTGTTCGTTTGTGTACTCAATCATCAGTCAAGATTGCTTGTCTCACAGAGTTTGACGGTCAATCTAACCTTCATATAATATCTACAATTTATAACATTGTAGATGCTACCAAACGATTCTCTCAGTTAGCACTTTAGCTCTTAAGCAATAGGGTTGCGTGCGTAAAATCATATCAATTAAAGTTCAATTGTTGCATCAATCTTATACAAACTTTCAACAAAATTGTACGCATTTATTGATTGAAAAATTGCAAGAGAGTGCCAGTGAGCTAGAAGGATCGAACTGTGGACTCTACAGTTTAAGGACATTTGTAGCAAACATTGCAGATTGCCTGACTCGTTAAGATTTATTTCGAAATGAAGCATACCATATTCGGGATTCTCGCGTTTGGTATAGCTTTAACTTCGAGAGCTTATGGAGTGTCCTTAGAAGAAGATTTGACACTGACTTCCATGCAAAAGCGAATTTTGGACGAGGCAAGCTTTATCAGAAAAACGAGACAGCTCTACTCAGTCATGATCCCAGGAGTAACGTTGATTTCGATTGATTTTAGTTTAAGGTTATCGTCTCTCCTTCGCTTACCCATGAATACATGAAGCATGATATATACTTGATTCGGTGGCTAAGAGGTGAAGTTCAAGCAGTAAGAATAAAAAGTGTTTATATTTCTAAACTGCTGTCTGTGTCTTTTCAGCACGAGACTTCAATATAGATCGAGCCCGAGACATGTTAATGCAGGTAGCTTTTACTTTCAACTTGCTTGTTATTGTCAGTGTTGGCGTTGGTATGAAATGTGGAAGAAATATGTGTGTAATAGTAATTTAATTTTGGTCTCCAAAGAACCTAGAGTGGAGACGGAAGAATAATATGGACCAAATCCATTTGGAGGATTGGTCTGAATATGAGCTCAAGTATCAACTGAACTTTGACGGGATCGACAAAGAAGGAAAACCTAGTAATAATCTGTGGAGTAGAATATTAAACTAACCGTGAAATAATTTGCAACAACTATTTCAAAAATAGCTAACTTTTTATCATTTTAGTTGCATTTTTAAAATTGGGAACGTGGGATCTTCGACAAGCAACTATTTCTGGAGACAGAGGAAAGATCAACCGGTACATCGATAAAGTGATGGACTATCTAATGCTAAAAGTATTCGAACTGCAGACTGAAGGGAAAAATGTCACGCAGTTTGACTTCATCGCTGACATTGCAGGATTCAGTATTTCTCAACAAGGATGTCTTCCATGTAACTCATTTAGTGGCGTAGATTAACACAGGCGTATTCTAATAATACTTTTCCTCAATTTTTACGAAAATTACAGGCTTGCCGATTTATGTTAACTTTGTTGCATCTTATGAATCTCACTTTCCTGGAATGGCTGATAAGATTGTTCTCGTAAACAGTAAGCTTCCTAGAATCTTTGGGACTATATAACTATGTTATAACTTATTGCTGCAGAGCAGAGAATTTAATTTATATTTATAAATTTGCAGCCCCTGCTGTATTTGAAGTTGTTTTAAGTGCAATCAGACCTGTAATGAGCCCTCTCACCCGCAATGCACTCAAAGTATTCGGAACTAACAAGCAACACTATGGTCAAAATTTATTTAAGGATATAGACCGAAATCAATTGCCTCCGGAGGTAGGAGGCACAGATGACGGAACTGTGCATGTTGAAAATTATGTTGACTAAATATTGTTAGAGGATCCTTCATATTTATCAAATATTTGTCTTTTAATTACGATTTACAATGTATAAAAAAGCATAAAATTAATTTCGACTGGCTTTAGGAATATGACACTTATACTTTTATAATTAATTGGTACATTACAATTATAAATTACTTATCTGATTAGTGAATTCGCTTGATGCAGGCTCCGAAATAAATAGTTTCAAAATTCAAGAACAGGTTGCGCTGAAAATGACAGATGTTTAAGTATATGACACGGTATATTTTGGCTATCAATGGGAATCATATTATGAACCGTTACGACAGTTATATAGTAGCTCTATCATTTAGAACAATAATACAACTCAAATTTTTTACACGGGTAAAAGGAGCAGGCATGTTGTAAAACTATAATCTGCACTTTTTTTCAGGATATCAAGAAGTTTGTTTTATGCTTCTCTTGAAGGTGACGAGAAGGAAATTCATAGTACAACTGCATGGCTTTCTGGCAAAAAACCTCATGTGGTTCTCTGTCATAAAAAAGAATCCATGAAGACCTGGTTTTATAAGATTAGGTTAGGTAATTTTTTAACCTTGTTGGATGCTGGGACGTAACGCAAGCACGAGAAAATCATGACATTCTTTATTGGCGAAAAATGGCGAAAATTACAAAAAGATTAGAACGCAAATTCTTAATTAATTTGAGAGATAACAGTTACATTCCAGACAACCGAGGAATCTGCTAAATCCTTTAGATTTTACACTTGTGGATAAAATAGGGCATATTGAACCAATTAAAATAATTTTTCTCATCATGTCTCCAGAAGCACGACAAGATCCAAAGACTGACGTAACAAGTTGCGACCCGAAGCTGGAAGACCCATGCAATGAACATGCATAGTGTCTAGTGTGTTAGCTATAATAGGTACTGTAATAAGTTTATAAATAAGTAAGTTAGAGACATTTTTTGCATATTTGCCTTGTAGCGAAACTTGTACTGGCTTCTGAAATAGCAAACTTATGTAATTTTTTCTGTGATAATACCTCTAGAACCGATGGAGTGTAATTTAACAAAAAACAAGTCATTCAAGGCCGAACAAAAGCAATTTCAGGACTATCCAGTTATTATCTTTCACTAGGGCTTTTACATGACATGAGTTGCATTATCCTGGGTCGTGGGATAAAGTATTTATCTTGAATAGTAAGTACTTAATCAAGCGAAATTTTTATGGCGCAGTATAATTTGAAGTTCTGTCATCTGTTATTTTTGAAAAGCCCCAATCAACTTTTGAAGTCGTACTGAATGTTTTAAAGCCACTCTTGGCTCCAGCAACAAGAGATGCGCTGCTGGTATTCGGATCGAATAAGCAAAGTTATGTTTCGAAATCGTTCAAAGATATTGATCGAAGTCAGTTGCCACCCGAAGTTGGAGGAACCAATGAAAATATCTAACCTCTAATGTGTCAGTGGGCAAAAATGGGGTCGAAGCATAATATGATTGATGAACATGGAACATATAAGAGGTGACTGTCAGAGTTGTGGTTAAATGAAAGCAAAAGTATTGCGTTGGTGAATTGTATTCAGTAAAGACGATAAAAGTTTTCTTGACTTTGCTGCAGACATATTACAGTTTTGTAAATCAATTAAAGCAGGTAATTAAAATTGTTTGACTGTATTGACGGATTCAGCAACTATTTTGTTATGCCGGTCCTATCTACGATATGAAACATTATCAACTGCAGACTTGTCTTTGTTGACTTCAGAAATTCATCTATTGCATATGAATAACAAAATTTTACCACTCATGCATGCATGCATACAGTACCTTCAGAGGAATAAACAGGAGATACCAACAACAATTAAGATTAAGGTAGTTGTTTTTGACTTGAAGTGGAACCTGTACTGGTTCCTGGAATTATAATATGGTAGCTTCCGTACTGCTGCTGGTACCCAGGAGAATGGTTTTTGCAAAAAACGAGTTCTGTAAGTGTTTGCAATGTTTGCATACGGAATTAATTAAGAATCTCCAGTTGCCTTGCACAATGACCAAAGCCATTCAGCATTCTAATGATAATGTGCAGTGCACTGAAGTAAGTCGCATTATCGGTCTGTAAAGGATTGTAGTACTATTTGTTTTCTTAGAAATATTTGGTGATAAGAGTAACGCAGGTGGACACTTTCCATTATGCTAAAGCTCTTAGATTTTGTGATCTGTCTCGTCCTTTTAAGTTTCGTAAATGGAACAACTGTCGAAGAAGATTTAACGATTACCTTAGACCAGAAAGATATTCTAGACCAGGTTAGTTAGTTTAGAATTTTTGCATTTGCATTAAAATTACGCTGATGCTATCTACCTTTTATTTTTTCAGTTTCGGAATGTAGTCGAGCCAGATCTGCCTCACGGGTACATGAAAAACGATATCTACCTGATTCGGTGGCTACGAGGTGAGGAATAAATGACTTAAACCTTGCAGTTCTGTCAATTGCATAACATTTTGTGGATAATTTGGAATTTACAACTTTTCAAAAAAAATTTATTTCAATTATCTTAGCTAGAAATTTTCAAGTCAGTGTGGCCCGATCAATGCTTTTACAGGTAAGGTCAATTTAATGTATGCTTGTAAGCAAAAACAACGTGAAATGAAAATTACTAGCTTTGAGTATTAGGTGAAATGACTGATGTACGGTTTTATTTTCGATAAAGAACCTTGAATGGAGACGAGAAAACAATATTGACACAATTTTAGACGAAGATTGGAGTGACTATGAATCTCGCTATAAAATTTGGTTTCATGGAAAGGACAAGGAAGGCAAACCCAGTAAGTAAAATTAAGGCAGATTGATATAAAGATCAGGCTAACATTTCTATTGTTTTTAAATTCTATAGTCTTATACATGAATTTTGGATTGTGGGATGTACAAAGAGCGATTGCAGATGGAGAACGCGAGAAAGTGATAAGATATATTGACCGCGCTATGGAGTACTCTGCGGAGAATATTAGGAGAATGCAGGATTCGGGAATAAATGTGACACAGGCTAATTTCCTTATGAATCTGAATGGATACAGTGTCACTCAACATGGGTGTTTATCATGTGAGACTTTAATAGAAATCAGCAGGCTTATGATATTCGTGGGGTGTGCAATGTAAGATTGATTTATGACAGAATACTCAATTCCTTGCTTTCTTCAGGTTTAAGCGTTTACATCGCTTTCATATCTTCGTATGAAAATCACTTTCCTGGACAGGCTGATAGAATAATTCTGTTTAACAGTAAGATTTTCATTGTTTTAAAATATCTAAAATTCGCTAATAATTCCTTAAACTTCTAAACGATGAATATTATGCCAAAAATATAGCTCCACCAGTGTTTCAAGTGATTTTAGACGCCCTGAAGCCCTCCATGAGTCCCATGACTCAAAACTCTTTTACAACTTACGGTACAAACAGAACAGCTTATGAAGAGGCTCTTCTAAATATAATTGATCAAAACCAACTACCTCATGAGGCTGGAGGAACGGATGATGGAACTTTATACGGCGAGGATGAGAACGAGGATATCAACGCAGTGTAAGACAAAAGGAATACAGGCTTTTTTACTCAGAGTAACTTGATTGGTAAGTTATAAATAATTAGCCAGTAGACAGAAAACACAAATAAAAATTACTCTTTTGCATTCAGATAGAGATACGATATCTGGACAGAGAGAAAAAGTCAAACATTGCGTGTTAAACTTGACCAAGGATATACGGTAGTACAGTCTGAAAACAGGTAAATAGTAGACGGAAAAACAGGAAAGTGGACAAACAAAGAACTGGAAATTCCTGTCCTTGTTTTCTATTGCATTCGCGACTACAATACTCCAAATAACTAATTGTCAGGCTGATTACAATTCATACAAAAATTTCACAAATAACGAGTTTGAAACATTTGCTGCATAAAAATACTTTTTTAATATTTATAGTGAGTTTATTACCAGTGAATAGTTCACTTATATAACAATACGGCAAATATAAAAACGTACAGTTGGTTTACAACGTTAGCTCTAAATTATTGAACTTCTCTGGGTCGTAGAACGATGCTCTTACTTGTCTACCACCAAAGAATCTTCCATTAAGATCCATGAATGCTACAACAAATAATTACAAATTAACCTCTATTGCACACCGAAATTATATTTTGCTTTTTTAATTTCAAACCTTTGACTGAAGAGCCTACTTGGCTAAACTCAACAAATATTCTTATGGAATCCTCTTTGTCGACATCTGGCATTTGGAACACAATAACTGCAATAACTTCTCCATATTTCTGGCATTCTTCTTTCACTTCAGGCTCTAACTCATCATCAACTTCTCCAGGTCCAACCATATTCTATCAGGCAAAATAATTACATTTTCATCTTGTCGACAGAGCAATTTTCAACACCAAAATATTATATACCGTCAGTAACAAAACTTTTGAAGGGTTCCTAAGTTGCTCCGCTGCTGCAGCTTCCTGACTTGCAGCAGAATCTTCAGCTGCTTCAGCATCATTTATGCTTGGGCCTACAGGCTGCTGCTCCATTTCAAATTCTTCGTCATCTAAGTATGACGCTGCTAGGTTGGGAGGGGTGCCAATCAAATTAACCACTCCTTCCTTAGGCACGTCCTTTTCGTGGATTATTCTGCCTGTCCTTAAGCTAGTCTTTTCAACCTAAGAAAACACATTCAATCTTTTTTTATTAATCCGGTTGTTCTTCCATTTTAAGATTACTCTTTCGAAATAAACCTGGAGTGCAGTAGACATTCCTTGCTCCAATCTTCCAAGTCCTTGTCCTTCTTTGTATCCATACTTGGCCATAATCTTAGCAGCCGCTGCAGCTCCTGCACCAGGACCAAGCCCAAAACTATTTCCACCTCCTCCAAAAAGTTTGTTCAGTCCTCCTCGTCCAAATCCAATTGAAGGCATTAGGGGTGGCTTGTCATCGTCATCATAACCAATATTAAGCGACGCTGGAGGAGCGATTGCCACACCCTTGTCCCTGTTTGGATTATTCGACGTCGATGTTGGGGGATACTTAATTTCTTCCGGATCTTCCTTCTCCTCAGAATCGACATCTGCTTTTCGCTTGGCCTCCTCCTCCTCTGCTTCTCGATCTCTCCTCTCCCTCAACTCCTTCAGCGCTTTGTCATAGTCATTAGGAAACATTGGATCATATTCGTTTTCGAACTGCCAGTCTGGATCCACACTCAAGTAACTCGACTTATTCCTTGATTTCCTGCTAGTGATGGATATCGAGTATGGCAAAATAAATGAGGATGCAGACTTGCTTATTGTTTGTCCACTCCCAGTCCCATCCTCTTCTTCTTCTCTTGCCGCAGCAGATTTCAATTTGAAATCCACTACTGGTGCTAAGTGGTGCCCAGCTGGTTTTCTTGGAGGTTCTCTCTTCGGCTGTGCAAAAAGAGAGAGGTTGAATAAAAACTGATCAATGCTAATTAATTACACGTAATTTAATTCAGCGAAACCTACCTGGATATTTTTCTTGAGTTGCATGTGAGCCTGAAAGAATTTAATTCCGGATGAGGTTCCTCCACTTCCACCTCCACCGGTCCCCCAACCTGCAACAGCTTCCGGTTTCTTACTGTCCGTGTCAATGTCGTCGTAAAGAGACATCTCGTCAAATTATTTCTGCAAGAAGATTCCAATAAACAAACACAGGTTAAGCCGCAAGAAAATAAGAACACCAGGCTTTCTGTTTACTGTGTATTTGATTTTCTGCAACTGTGTTTCAGCATGTAAACAAACCTGAAGACAAGACTGTGAGAGCAGTTGAGCAGTATTAAGTACCACGTGAAACGTGCAGGAGCAATTAATTCCGTCCCTCCAACAAAACTGTGAGTAAAACGTGTTAATTTATAATTTATGTGCAGAACGCTTTTTGTAGAAAACAATTTTCTAGATTCAAAATTGGACTGTCAGAATTCTGGTGTACACACGTGCGTTGTGCGTATACAAGTTGTCGAGTCGAAGCAGTCTCTCACCAGCCAGCCAGCTAATTGAAGCACTACTGGCTATTACACACGTGGAAGTGTTTAACTAGATGAAGATAATTAAGGGATAAGCTAGAGGATTCAATAAAGATTTCGAAATTTGAATAAAAAGGGAGCAAAAGGTAGATGCTCCAGGTGAGGCTCGAACTCACAACCCCGGCATCACTCACGTATACTGATTATAAGTACCGTGCGCTAACCAATTGCGCCACTGGAGCACATTCACAATCTCCCGATGATTTTTCCCCTTTTCACTGCCTCCACATTTACACACTATCCCCTTCACGGGCAACCTCTCGCTTGGTCACCTCCACTCACTTCACCCCACCAAATCAACGCAGTATTATTATTAGCTGTGATTAGTGTGATTCATATTTATTATCATATTTATTACATTTTGAAATTGATATTTACATTCTTTAAGATTCTCTTTCTAAAGGTATTAATCTACATATACTGCATATGCATATTTCATTTTCCATTCACGAAAGGTGTCCGTCAATTTGGTTTGTTCACTTTGTTCTTTATTAATTAAAGCTTTGCAATGATTGTGTTCGTTAATGACGACTTCATTTGTTTCATAGTCAAGGACGTGAGAGTGAGAATACTTCTGGATAGGTTGTGCAATAGGCTGAATCACTGAATACACAATAAATGAAGTGTCTCAGTCTCAGCCTCTCACATTCTCACACTATTGCGTAAAGGATGAGAACTTTTGTGTTTTAAACTGAACCACGTGGACAGCTAAATAGGTGTATTTTGCATGAGTTTTGCAGTGGAGGAAATGAACGAAAAAAATATTGAATATTGCGAAATAGGAAAACCCGATAAAGTAAGCATTAGCATGAAATGGGAAAGTAAGCAAAACTCACTGTCGTCTCAGTCTCAATTCTGCTCCAGTTTTGGTAGTGATTTCGTGTGAGGAGTGAAGTAGCCACGTGGAAGGTTGCCCTTGTTGCGGTCGAGTGACCCGTGTTGGGCTACGTCATCGAATTCTCTCGGCGCTTTCAAGTGTTCCATTTGAACTCGATTTTAACCCAAATCCTCTGAAGGATTGAAGAATAACAATATTTTTATTTTTCGAAGATACTCTGATTATTGTGACGTAATCGAATGTGTGTGTATATGTTCGTTTCTTGGTAAGTAAAAAATCTTGTTCATGTGGACAAAAATGAGTGTCGAAGGAGTTTTGTTTACCAAGAGTGTCTCGAGATGTTCAGTTAGTTTTTGTCAGTTACCTACTTGAAGAAGGAGTGTAGTATGGTTATCAGTATCAAGACTAACTTTTTCAGTGATGGTGTGGTAGGTAGCGTGGGTTCCAGTTCCAGAAGTGGTGGTCAGTTTTGATCTGAATGAGATTTGGAGTAGTTGAGCAGCAATGCAGTATTTGACAGGAGAGCCATCATCATTCATCAATCAATGAGGTTGCTCAGCTTAGTCCACGTCAACATAAACTGATAGGAGCGTAGTAGAATAATATTTTGGGAGTGCTGACAGTTTGTTGCGAAAAAATGAGTTTTCAAAGTGGGGGTAAAATGTTTTTGGACGGAAGCTGATTAAGTCTATTTTGTGGTTTTGATTTCTTAGGTAGTTTTCGTTGACTTCAACAGGCCTACTTTTGGGCCGGCCAAAATGACGGGAAGCGGCCAGCGAATTCTCTTGTAAAAATCGTCTGTTAACCGTCGATTCGGTGCTTTGAAGCCGTAGTAAGTCTGATAAGCAGCGGAAATGAGTTGGTTTCAGTCCGGTAATTTGGCAAGTTTTGCCAAAACTGCGTTGAAAGAAGCACAAAAGACGATTGACAAGGCTTTAGAAATTAACGAGGCTGATGAAGCTGCAGCAGCCGCTGCAGGTGGTGGTGCTCAGGTCGATCGTGTGGCTGCAGTCACAGGTTCTTAAAATTATTTAAGCAAAGCAGCAGGATAATGAATATTATAGGGTTTTACTTTGGAGATGTTTCTTTGTAGAAGCTGCTACGGATTTCTTTGCGTCATGGGGTGTTGCAGTTGGGACGAAGAAAGCTGCTGATTCATCTCAAGTCACGGGTGAAGCATTATCGGAAACCAATAAGTCCAAGTCGTCAGTGAAACCGTCCTCTAATGTTATCAAGAATGAGCCTAAAGGAGTTGAGACAAGTAGCGACCGTCGATCATCAACGAAATCGGAAAGTTCCCATCAGTCTGTTAGTCATAAAAGGTCTGCATCGGCCACCAATTTAGAGTCAGTTAGCAAATCAGCGAGACAAGATAACACATCAGTCATGCACAAGAGCCTTACTAGTGAAATACCCGTAACACTTATCGCTGCTTCGTCTGCTAAGGAAGATTTCGGCGCAGCAAGGGAATCACATCAGCAGCATAGTCGATCCCTTAGTGATACTGTTTTGAGTGCTTGGGATGATTGTGAAGATGTGCAAAGTTTAGATGAGCCAGATACTTTAAAAGAAGTCGCCAGCAATAAAGAAGAAGTGGGAATTCGGACTCGCAGTAAAGGTTTTCCCTCAAAACCAGAGAAAAAGAATAACGAGATTGATGCTGCGGATTTAAACTTATTAGTCCCTAGCAAAAATGAGGAGAGTGGGAAACTGTCGACGGATAAAATGGTTACAAGTGATCTTAAATTGGTAGACTTTTCCAAAGTATGCCATGAAGATTTTCCTACGGAATTTGAGACTGAGTATAAAATTGGAGCTGTGCCGCACTTGACAGACCAATTGAGTAATATCGATTTGCTAAGTACCGTTGACTTAAATTCCACCACCTCTCCCAGTAGTTATCCTTCAGAACTGTCTCCGATGAAAGATGCAGAGTCCTCAGTTTCCCCCGTGTTAGAAGTTCCTTCAAGTATTCATTTTAGTCAAAACGTTGAATCCGTTGAAACGATAGAAGTTGCAGAAAGTGAAAATAATCATAGTCATTCAGGCTCACGGAACATTTTGAATGATGACTGTGATAGCAGTTCCTGGAGTTGGGCTGACCAGGATTCGTCTGGCTTTGTAGAAGTGGATTCCACAACAGAGAGCCACACATCTGCTGTGGAAAATTCCGTAGCTGCTGTGAATACTGTGATATGTGAAAAGGAAGCAGAAATTGAATTCAAAGATTCAGGCATGGAGCTTTCGGACGTGAATCAAGAAATCTCTAAAGAAAGTTCCGTTAGTGTTGAAGAACAAGGTGGTACCAATATTTTAGAGAAACAAAGTGAAGAAGAGACACCGTGCAATGAATTTGAATGTCAGTCATCCATGGACGAAATGAATAGCCATGTAACGTCTCCTAAGGTTGCTAGTCCTCCTCCAAGTTCCGATTCTACTGTTGACTCTCCTCGTTCCACTTCACCTCATTTGGACCATCCAGACAGTCAAAGTGCGTCTCCGGACAACTTGGAACGGCCAATCAATCAGTCATCCCTTTTAGACCCTTGCGATTCAACTAATCAAAATTTTCTTTCTCATTCTGATGAAACGAGCACTTTGACACCCTTCTGCAGTGGGTCTCATTCTCAGCCTGAGAGCAGTAGAAGCAGCAGCATAGTTGTCATTGCAAGTGGAGATAGAGCTTCCGGAGTTCCGTCTGAAAATTCGTCAAGAGGAAGCACTGGATCCCAAGACGCTAATGTTCATGACATTGATGACCATTCTCATGCCTCGTCTGGGTTTGAGAGAGTAGAATCTTGTGACGCTGTGTGCCATGTGCCTACATCTCCAGATGTCCATACTGGAAAGCACAAGAAGGGAGCGTCTTCTGCATCTTCCTCTGACATTGAAGTTATTCCGTCTGACTATAGCAGTAACTCCGGTAGTGGAGGAGGTAGAGTAATAAAATATAAAGTCATTTACTAATTTAATGTTTTCAACAAATTAAAACTCAAACCTTTAATTTGTTTACTGCATTTGCAGGAAAGCGGTCGAATTCTTACTACAGCTCCACAATAGGTCTGCAAACAGTTGCTATTCCTTCCAGAGAAATTGATACACAAACTGATTTTCCAGATGAGTCTAAACTTCGCATGGAAGAAGAAATGCCGAAGAAGTTGACGTTAGAAATATCAGAAATGCTGGCAGAAAAAGATCAAATAATTGAACAGCTAAGGGAAGAAGGAGAGAAATTGTCAAAGAAGCAGCATGACGTAACGCAGATTCTTAAGAAGCTGAGAAGTAAAGAAAAGGAAATGGAAAATAATATCAAGGGTCTTAAAGGAGAAGTTGCTGGGAAAAACTTAGAAAATGAAAGGTTAATGAAAACTTTCGTGACCAAGGAAGGTGTTGAACAAACACAAAAAGAAACCATTAACAAGCTGAATACAGAGAAGAGAGCGTTGGAGCTGAAAATCGAGCAGATGCGATCGGAACTAGAGGATTCCAAAGAAAATTGTGCAACCATGAAAGCTTCAGTAGAAGAAGCTTCGATGTAAGTTAAAATTATTAAATCTTGCCTTTGGCTAATACTTTCGTTGTTTTGAAATGTTGTGTCATTCGTAGAGAAATATTGGAGCTAAAAAATGCTATATCTGTAACTCAACGGGATTCTTCTGAATTAGACGTCCTGACTCGCCAGAAGTCAGAATTATTAAGCAGAAACGAGACTCTGCAAAAAGAAGTTGAACATTTAAGATCTACTATAAATTCTACACAGTCTAAAGCTTCAGCTAGGGAAGGGGTGTTGCAGAAAGAAATTACAATTTTAACTGAGACGGTTCACGCTCTAGAATACCGTTTGGCAGATGTCTCATCCGAGGTAGCAGATGCAACTATGCCTTTATCTCTAGAAATTGAAAAATTGCAAGAAGAGTTGAAAAAATCTATCTCCTTGTTGGAAAAGCGAGATTCATCTCTTCAGTCTATAATATCCGAGTACGAGTCTAAAGTCACTAATGCCTTGGAAAGAGAAAAGTCATTTAAAGATCTAAACTTATCCCTTCAGTCTGAAGTTTCAAAATTGGAACTGCGGGTTCAAGAACTGGAATATGAGAAAAAAGATTGGATCAGAGAGTCTTCTTTAAAATTAGAGAGAGAGTTGAAAAGTCAAGAAGAAAAAGATGCAAGGACTGTATTAAAATTGGATGGGGAAGTCCGTCGTTTGGTAGAGGAAGTTGAAAGACTGAGTAAAGAAAATGACTTGCTGGGAATGGAACTCAAAAATGAGAAATGTTCAACGGAACAGGAAAGAAAGCGGAGTCAAAGTTTGATTGACCAGATGTCCCACAACAGAAGTATAACATCTCACCATCATACTAGAAGTAATTCGATGACTATGAACAATGGGAATACGATCACATCAACACAGAAATCGATATCAGGAGAAGACTCACCAAGTGAACATTCTGTAATATCAGAAAACTCGTATTTAGACGAAGCATTTGATTCAAATAATGGCCCTTTCATGATGATGAATCAAAATAATAGGAGTATGACACCTAAGTCATTCTTTGAGTCTTTTTCTTCTGTTGGCCTAATCGAGAATTTACAAAGTCAGTTGAGGCAGCGTGAAACTGAAGTCCTCCAATTCCAAGATGAGGTTTTAAAAAATGAGAAGATAAGGAAAAGTCTGAATGAAGAGATTGCTAAGTTAACCATGCAAAACGAGGAGTTTCAAGTTGAGATGGAGAGGTTAACAGAATTGCAAGAAAAACTACAAGAAACAGAAAAAAATTATAACGCCTTGCTGCAGGTATTCATCCTTCTTTCGAAGTTTATGTTTGGAAAGGCGAATTTATATAAATTGCAATAGATATTATATTCCTAAAAATTGTACGATCAATTATTTCCAGATGTACGGAGAGAAAGTTGAAGAAACTGATGAATTGCGGATGGATCTTCAGGATGTAAAAGACATGTATAAGGCTCAGGTAGGTTATGTATAATTTCTATAATCTATAAATCGGTGAATTTGTATTTTCGTATGTATTGCAAGAATTAACAAGTTGTGACTTTCTTTTTAGATTGAGACTTTGCTGAAAAAGTAAACGTCCTGCAAGCGGAACAGGGCATAAGGAGGACTCGCAGAATTTGTTTTGACTTTTATATCGATTAGGACGAATCCACGAATTCAACCGTCGTAATCGTCGTGTAAATTTTAATTGTGAATTTCTCAAATATTCATGAACCGTTATTTATTTCATCTAACTGATGTATTCCGCAGTGTAATTATAATATGAGCATGATTTGCACGATCGCATGTAATATTGTCTAACCAAGTGAAAATTGGTGCTACTCGTTATTATCTAATTCCAAGTATTTCCAAGATCGTACAGCCTATTCAATTTACCATACTGGAGTTTGAAAAGGAACTCCTCTTCCCGAATAAATTAATCGACAACTGCATTTCAAAAGACTAAGATTAAGAGTAACTTATTATGAACAACATTCGCTTCAAGTTTTGTAAAGTATACCGCAAAAAGAATGTGAAATCACACTTACGAATAAAACTACACGACAAACGGACATTTATTGTTGACTATTTTTATTTTCTAAAATACTTTGTACTGAACGATAATTAATAGTACAAGAGATGTTATCAGTGTCAGGCTTTATCTCTAAATGTCGTAAACAATAATTATTGACAATCTCTACGAAAATTCGAGAAACGATTGATTGATTTAATCTTCTACTGAACTTTGAACTCGGCAGTGTAGCGTGTAGCACCAGAACCAAAACTCATCAATTTCGTCTGTAAACTACACTCTACACAAAGGATAAATCGGTTGGTCACACAGTTATCCGTAGAATGTGCAACGATTATTATTATATTACTGACATAGACATGAAAAGTTACTAGTGTTACAAGTTTCAGGTTACACAACACCTCAGTTATTTTGAGGCATCTTGAAGGAACTTATCAATTTGGTCATCATCTTTGAGTCCAACAAACTTGTTAAAAACTTTTCCATCCTTCATAGCCATTACAGAAGGGACTGCTCCTACACTGTGTCTCATTGCAATTTCTGGAAGATCATCAATGTCCACCAGTGCCAGGTCCACCTTGTCAGCGTATTTGGCCAAGTTTTTTTCTATCCTCGGCTTGAGCAGCTTGCATGGACCACACCATCTACAAGTAAGAAAAATCTGCATATAACCTGCCTCTTAAAAGTATTGTAAGTTTTAAATGATTTCATCATCTCTGTTTACGTTGCATGAAACTGGACTATCACCGGCTTCTTGCTATTCTCCACTTTCGCCTTAAAATCCTTTTCATCTTGAACTGTGAAAATTTCCTGGAGAGATCTGCCGGTGTGGAAATCCCTTCGTGAATCCATCACAGGTTTCATAAGCGGTACAATCTGAGATGACATCGGCGTAACCGAATGAAGCGTTTCAACTGGGCGATGAACTGACGACTTTAATCTGCACCAACTGCTACTGTTCCGTCCAAGCGTAGGCTTAAGCGAGTCCATCAACCCTTTTCCACTAAGCGGGCACCGTGATACTCCATTTTTCAACAAAACACCTGCCATTTCCGAAACTGGAGTAGAAAAACAATAGTTTTCTGAAATGAAGCTTCGAAAATTATTGACACGAGGAATGAAAAGTTTGAATTTAGCGGTGAAAGGAGTCTCACTTGGAAGTCGAGTTGCATAGAAGAATTCCTTTGCAGAGAGCCCGCACGAATTGAGGCGGGAGGAACGGGTGAAGGAGGCTTTTGCTTATTCCGATTCACTCACACTGACCATGGACAGGTGTGAATTGGAACTGAAGTGCGGGATTGTTGTTTTTATTGGGTGTTTCTGAACGAAATCGGGTAAGTTTTTAAAAATACTTATTTTAAGGCTTGAGAGTGTTGGTTGTAATGTTGGGTATTTGGTATTTTTGCTGCAGTCGTTTTAGTAAGGAGAGACGGAATCATGTCCTGTTCAGAGGAATCCGAATCCGAGGATGTGGTAGGAGAGGAGAAAGTCTTCACTTCAACAGAAGACGAACAGAGTGGAGAGGACGGTGATGATGATTGTCCTGAAGTCGTGTGTGTGATGGATTCGCCTAAACAGAAAAAATCAGGCCTTAAAAATGGTGTTCGTAGAGCTGTAGCGGAAGTACGAAAGAGCCCTCGTACAAGAAAGACCGTTCCGGAGAAGAACAAAGGTGCAAGTGAACAGTCGGTGGTTTCATCTGAAGAGTCGGAGGTGGAAGAGGTTTCGAAGAATGTTTTCACGTCGTCTGACAGTGACAGCGAGTCACCAAAAGTCGTGAAGGAAGTAGATTCACCGGGGAAGAAAAAGAAAGGTCGAAGCAACAATGAAAGGGGACAGAAAGAGGAAGATGCTCCGGCGACAGCTGCAGGGGGAATCAGATGGAAGCTCCGAAGTACGGCGAAGAGATCAAGCAAGTCAACTTACTGCGAAGATACTTCTTCTGAAGAGGAAGAGAGTGAGTCGGATGATTTCCAAAATGATTCTGAGAGTGAAGAAGAAAGACCAAGGAAGAGGAAAGCCCCTATTTCGTCGCCAGAGACTTCGACACCTTCAGGAAAGAGAAAGTATACACGAAAGTCCGCATCATTGAAAAAGAAAAAGTCAAATGAAAAAACTAAGAATGGGAGTATAAAATCGATAGCTTTGTACTTTGGAGGTAACGTTAACTTTTAATTAATTAATAATTAAATGTGGGAGTTTTTGGTATGCGAATGATGAGAATTTAATGCGGAAACTTTGATTGATCCGTATTATCTTGTGACTGTGGGTTGAGATTTATAGTCTAACTGTGATTACTCCCCGCATTTCATAAGGTAGTGGTGGAACTCAAATGTTAATGACAAAGCGAATTAAACACTTTGATCTCTGATTGGTTGAATTGTTAAAGGACTGTTTTAGCCTGGAGTTAGATGGATTTAATTAATATTTAACTTCTTTAAAACCGTAGGAAAACCTCCTCAGTCCAAGGAAGAAAAGGAACGAGAAATCAAGAGGAGAAAAATTGATCCTGCAACGAGGGCTTTTTTGGCGTCAGGAGTTCCAGACGTAGTTATCAAAGCGCAGAAAATAGTAGAAAAGAAAAAGGAAGAAAACGCTTTCCTCAGTACTGTTGCGTTCTTTCCAAGAATATCGTTTGTAGCTAACAAGGAAGACGCAGAGCGTTTGCTAGAAAATAATGACCACGTTACGGATACGAGTTCGTTCCCACTGAAGCAGTCATCCACAGAAAATACAGATGGAGATATAACTATTCAAAAGACGAGTTGCTTCAGAAGATTCATCGCGATTGAATCAGAACCGTATGACGATATGGGGACACAGTTGTGTTGTCCCTCGCTGAGTAGCGAGCTTGTTTTCGACAACAAAAAAGTTTTTAAATTATCTGATGGTAGCGAAGAACTTCCATGGATTGAACGATTTAAAGTGGATTGTTTTAAAGACCTCGTATGTGATTCCAAAAGTCTTAGTACGTTTGCACAGTGGTTGAAGCAATGGAAAACTGATATCAAAGATGATGGAGGAGCTAGCAGAAAAGTGGTGAAGCGGAAGCGAAGAGACTCTGATTCAGACTTTATCACCAGCGATGATGAAGGGGACGAATTTAAAAAGAAAAGTGTTCTTTTAGCTGGTCCTCCAGGTTGTGGCAAGACTACTGCAGTTTACGTGACAGCTAAGCATTACGGATTCCATGTAAGCCACAAAAATTTCAAAATGTCCTTACAAATTGCTAAATTAAGTTAAATTCAAATTCATAGTTTTCATGTTTATCATATCGTTTTGCACATGCAGGTTGTTGAAGTGAATTTTTCCAGCCGTCGATCCGGTAAAGAAGTAATGCAACGGGTTGAAGAAGCCGTTTTGTCGCACAGAGTGGAATCCAGCTCCAACTGTTTGTTACTCTTTAAGGATATTGATCTCGTAGATAACGAAGAGGACGAGGGATTTTATGCTGCAGTAGCTCAACTCATTGCAACTGCTGTGAGACCGATTGTGATGACTACGAGTAAGGAAGTGTACAGTGTCCTGGATCCCAAATTGGAAAAGAAAGATCCATTGAAGATTTGTTTCGAGTATCCTAAGTCGTCTACACTCGTGAATAGAGTTCTTATGCCAATTTTTAAGTTAATAATGGAAAAAGATATGAAGGATGAAAATACGAAAAATTCTCTTAAATCTTTTCTCCAGTCGATAAGTTTACATGCTCGTTGTGACATCCGTCAAGTGATAAATCAAGTTCAAGTCCTACTGTCATGTAATAGACCTATTACAAAGAAAATTATCCATCAGCATTCAATTCAGCAGAATCGTATTGTTGATCTCGGATTCATTCAAGCAAATAAACAATATTTTGACATCGATAACGACTTAAACGAAGAAGAAGGTGTATGTTTGACAGTAAAAGCAAGAAGAAAAAAGAAAATGACAGACATTAACAATATTTGTGAATCGTTGGAGGCCCTAGGTGATATGGATTTCGTTGATGGCATCTGCTCACGAATAAACAAACCGGTTTATGATGAAGATGACGCATTGAAAAACGAAAAGCAGGTGTTGAAATCTATGTACTCCAACCCTAACTTCAAGGCAGTTGTAGAATCAAAATCTAAAAACTGTGAGTTCAGAAGGACTCTTTCAAAGTTGACATTCGATTCAGAAGCGGAAGTCGTGAAGTCAGAAGGCATTTATAAGCTAGGGGACGAAGTTGCCGAGTGTTTAGATTTTCCATACAGCGAAGGAGCTTGGGAAACTGCTGCATGTTTACGGACGATTGTAAAAAGAAATATGATGGACTCTGTTGGTCGACTCGCTAAAAGAAATGGACGATTAACATGCTACTTTAATCGATTGGATAGAAGATTCATAGATCGAATCTGTCAGAGCTTTAGTTATGACCAAGAACTTGAAATGGCTAAGGGGATACTTCAAGATTGTTCTTAATGTTGACCTATTTTTAGACATCTAAAACGTAAATATTGTTATTTATTCAACTGGTGATGGCACACTCAGATAGTGATTTTTCAGACACTGGTAGAACTGACAGATCTATACTGATAAAAAGTCCTTTGTTTTGTCATTATATCACTTTCAGACTGTTATTATAATAATAACACGTGCTATGTGGCATGATTATATTTCATAGGCATCGTGCAATTATTTATGTATAGATTAATTATAGCTTCATCGGAACTAAAACAATGAACTGTATTCGCATCGCTGCATTTTAATGAAACTTTCCTGTGTAAGAAACAACACAATAAAGAAATTGTTTATTGCAGAGGTCCAAGATTGTCTTTAAAAAAACAATATTAATATTTACGGTCCATCTGGCAGTAAAAAAAATTCTGCGACGGTACTTAAGATTACTAGCATTAACCACAGGTAGATTCAGCACAGCTTGTGCCCAATCTTCAATAATATCTGGAGATGTTTAAAATTACTTCCTCATTCTTAAAACTGCCTTTAACTTGCTGCGTATCCGTAACTTTTATTTCCCATCTGTTTTTCAGTTCCACACAGAATTCCTTTTAGCTTTAGTTGCTTTAGTGTGCCTGACTCGTAGAAAGTAGAGACTACAGGCTACGTGCAAATTATTAATGATTCTTTACAACCCAGGGGTTATTTATGTCGTCTCAACTTATAGCATAGGCGGTTGCGTGACATTCTCCGAAAGTAATTTACCAAGACTCGCAGTGAAAGTTGAGCGAGACCAGGAAGGAGTAAAAACGACTTACAAGATTTGTTGTTCTTACTTTAGAAATGGCTAAAGAAAGATGCAATTTGGTCTAGTTGACGTTGACAGGGTTTACAGCACTACGCTCAACACTGGCTCTGTACATTCACAAGAGTTCGTGTCATGAGAAAAAACAATAGGAATGCTACCTGCTACGTGAAGCCCACTAGGGAAAGTGATCAAAGTCTGTAATTTTAGACGTATAAGAAAAATCCACTTTATAAATAATGAGTTCAATCTTCGTTTCCCCGTAATACTCTCAGACTTTCGTAACCTTTTGACACTTTCCGACTTTCACCTTCTTAAAACATTTCTCGTCTGGCTCTCAATTACCCGATTAACTTTATCTCCCTGTCTCACACATGTCTTAGGAGTAATTGAGCAGGAAGTGAAGGAAAGCAGACATGCCATTTCTCTTTTAATACAGCATAATTAATTTGTTTTATATTAACCTTTGGTGTCATGTCGTGCATGGAAATACGGAGTTGCATGCACACACAGTAAAGTATAGATTTCCAGCTCTGTACATTCTACATGATGAAAAGGAGTCTCTCAAATAAATGGAGATCAACTTAAATACAAAATAAGATGTATGTGTGTATGTGAGGATTTGTGAGCGACACTTTTTCACTTTCTCCAGTTTCTCGTCGTAGGCATCTTCACCTTTCACATTATGCAGGAAAAACATGTTTCATAAACGTGATGAAATGCGGAGTGAATATGGAGGAATAGGGCTTTCTCTGCCCATAAATAAAAAGCACATTTAAGTGCACAGGCCGACATGAGACTTGAGAGTTTGTGAGTCGACAGCATCCACTCTGGCCAACGACTTTCTCCTTTATTCTATTAAGTTGTAATGTCAACGATGGTGATGTAGAAGGAAAGTACGCTGTGAGAATTTTGTAGTCGAGTTGACTTCCTTATTTATAAAGGAAGGAATTACACAGAAGATTCCCTACGCGCTCTCCACATCCGGTTCCCATATTTTTCATGTCGACGTCTACAAGCAAGCACGTAAATAACGCTCACACGTAAATGTACTGTGGAACGAAGAAATAGGAGACTCGTTTCTAATGATCCTAAGAGCAACCTTTAGTCGTGGACATGATTATTTGTTGCCTCAGCTTGTCCACACAAATGCGAGAAAGTTTGTCCTAGTTGCGTTAAGAGCTCAGATAAAACTTTTCAATGAACGGAGAAAGTTGGGCGTACGTGCGATGTGGAAGTTCAGAAACCACAGCACCTTACTACCACAAGGCACAAGGACTTTGTGGTCAATAATTAGTTTAGATTTACGCTTAACTTGGAACTACAAAGCTTTCGAGTTTCAGTGTATTACAGTCTACTTGGGGGAAGTTCTCTGTTCTTCATAATCATTCTTTAACATTGTGTAGAGGTTGATTAGAAGGAATGTGGTTGAGAGCAGGACAGAACGTGGGCCAGCAGGTGTTATTTAAGAAATGTGGGGATAAATTGATCATTTCTCGAGAGTCTTAGCTAGACAAAGCCATACGCTTCACCCTTAGGAGATGAAATATTGCGTTTATTTTCTTGGAAGCAAAAGGACCCGCATGACTGGTTGGTCCTGGCGGGTCATCCTATACAGCTTCAGTATAGCAAGGGTTGATAGGCGCGGTTAATTAACAGGTAATGATTTTCTTCTATTCCAGCTCGACTTCTATAAAGATAGTCCACATTTTCGATTTTTCACGGAGTATATAAGTTACTTAACATTAAAATAGGGGCATTTTGTGAAAACTAATAATGCTCCTGGAAAAAATAAGTTTTAAAGACAGCTCGTATTCGCGTTGAATTTAATTTATTTAGCATTAACTACAATACAGCTTAATCGTTTACAAGAACACGAAGAGCAGGATGAGTAGATTCAATAGATACATATTGTGTGGGGATTCGGTTTCGGTATGAAAAGTAAAGGAATGAAAAGTAAAGGAATGGTTCTTTAAGTATACATTTTGCATTATGCGAAAATTCCAGTATTTTTACAGAAATATGAGTCTGAAATATAAGATCACTTAGTAGACGTTATGAGTTTTAGCATTTCAATAGCTGTCAGCGGTGCGTCTGCAGGTACCTGTAAAAGCAACATAAATAATTAATCAATAAAATACGAAAAATATAAACCAGTTGGTAGAAATTCTGAAATGTTCATCTTACCATATGTCCAGCTTTCAACACCCAATAAAATCCAAAGTTTTTGTATTTTGTGACAAACATCTCCGTAGAGTTATTTATGACAATTGACTTCCTGTCTGCCTTACTCCATCCTTGGGTTCCGGACCAGGAAAGTGCTTCAACCCAATTTAGAGTACCTATGAAACACATAATTGATGAATATTGGCAGAAAATATGAGGACATAATTCTGAATTCCTCACCCATTGTGTCTACGATAAGATCTAACTGTCCATTGTACACATTCACAGCTACCGGAGTATTATTCAGTAAATTCTCCACCACATGTACCACTGGTTTCATAAAATCCTCTGCAAGAGCTGCAAAAACTTTTTCGCTCTGAGCCCCCCAGGTCACATTTTGTGGAATTATTCTCAGCATTTGTTTCACAGGACCATTCATAACATCAGATAAAGTCTTTGTATGGAATTTACGAAGGTGCTTCTTCCCTATTTTCCTCATTGTCTCTTCTTGAGTTCCAATTGTTCCAGACTCCAAGGAAGCCTTTACCTGGCCAGAAGCGTCCCAAAGGTTTAGAAACATGCTGTCGACTATGCTTGCAACGTCATCGTATCCGGAATTCTTCGGCGATTCCACTGACTTGAGATAATTCTTCAAATTAGGTGTGTGAGTTTCCAAAATGTTGTAGACGTCGACTCCATTAGTATGTTTTGACATAACTTCTTCCGCGTCATCCCACAGTTTAGTGGCCAACTTGAACTGTCCTCTTTCCAGTGCTTCCCTCACAGCATATGCAGAAGTATTAACAGCGCTAAACCCTCTGTTATCCACCAAAGATGTGCTGAATAAAAACGGGGCCCATGTTAGCACCGAGTCGATAGGACTTATCCATGAATCACCCAGATTCACTCCTTTCAGATTGCATTTCAACTTCCCCTTCGAGATTTGCTTGTACAAGCGAAGAGCAAACTGTGCTGCCATTTTCCCCCCGTAAGACTCCGAAAAAATATACAACGGTATGGTTTGGAAATCAGGAACTTTTTCTAGGAACTTTGAGACCGTGACGAGTAGGTCTTCTGCTATCTGAGTGTTATTTGTCACCAACAAACTAGTATTTTTGACATAACTGAATCCAGCTCCCACAGGGTTGTCAATGAATAGCACATTCGCTTCTTGCACCCAATTATGCGTCCGATTCTTCAAAGAAGAATCGATAGGTCCGATCTCCTCAAAATTTCCATAGCCTGTTGAAGAAGCGCCTGGTCCACCTTGAAGCCATATCACCCATGGACGCTTCGTGTGATCCTCCGTTGCCGAAGTGTAGTACAGCCACCAAAACATAAACGCTCCTTCTCTGACTTCAACATAGCTCCATTTCTGTCTTCCAACATTTGGAGCGCCACGCAAGCCTATATCATACCAGAAACATGTACATTTATTCGTTTTAGAACAGATTGCATGCTAAAAAACTGAATATTCGATTGTTCACCTGAAGTTCGAGTGAACAAAATGCTCACAAGAACATAAATGAAGACGAGTCTCTTGTTTAATACCGACATGATTTAAAGTGGCATGTGCGACGTAACTTCTATGATGATTTGTCTGTTGTCTTGATACTGCAGAGTAGACTAGACGTAGGACTCTAGAAGACTAGAATGAATCTATGAACGCAAGCCGCAACTGAATTACTCCGCATCTACTTCACGGGATGACGAATCTAGGAATTCAAGAAATTCTGTGTCACAACTTTTCTACGACTAATACATTACTGATGCAATTCATCATCAGCAATATCATAATAATTACAATCACACCCTTCTCCGCATCAATTTCTCAAAATAACCTAACCTTTGACTTACACACAAGATAAAAGTCACAGCCAACCTATTAATGAATCACTAGTTTAAGCTTCATGAATGTTGAAACTGTGATAACCGACTTACCACACTTTTACATTTCTCGTCGAATGCATTAATGTCTGTCTATCTTTGTCAGCGAACATCTTTAAAAACAAAGAACTTCTCACATGCACTATGCACTTCGTTCCTCCACATGAAAACACTCCTTCAATGTGTAAACAAAAACAAACTGGAGGCAGTGGATAACATCTCTGTACCCAAGTCAAATACATAACTCCTAAGTATAAAGGAACAGAACATTTTATGGTTCATATATGAGAGAGATAGGAAGGAGGATCCACTCTCCATGCTTCCCCTCAGGGTACTTTCACTTATGTAAAAATATCCTGGATGTTCATGATTGTGCAAAAATCACAAGATTATTTGTCTAATATTTCAAAAACTCATTATTTATGGTGGTCCTTTGCTTTCATAGGAGATCTTTGGCACCTTTATTAATCTTCCCATAAATTGTACCTATGTTAGCTGAATAAATATTATAAGCGTTTCCTGGAACAAAGGACAACTGAATACACATTAGATTACGGTTGTTGCATATTTTGTATCTCATGAAACACGAGGAGGCTTCTTATTACAAAGCAGACATTAAAATTCCCAGAGCAAGCATTTGTTCACGTCCAAAGCTCTCTGGACAAAAGATCCATTTAATGCTACGCGATTATGCAAGAGACAAACGGGAAGACAAAAGAACAAGAAAGAATCTCCTTAAAACAGTAAGTATCATGGGAGACTGAGAATACATGGAGAGAGAAGGATAATGAATGACAGTCCTTTCGGAGAACAATAGAAAACAGATACATGGAAAAGTTGTTCCGTGTGAATTTGGAGAAATGGCAATGAAAGAGAAATGGCAAGAATGAAGGAACAACGGGTTTCAATGTCCCGTGCAGACTTTAAGCTTCGGTAATGGATTGACTCTCCACTTTCTCCGTGTACCATTCGCCAATACTTCCTTCTCACTATGAAAGCTTAAGTCTGTCGCACGTTTACCATCTGTGCCACTATTATAATGTTCACAGTAACATGTAGGTATCAAGTGATGAGACAATACCACATCAGTGACTACCCTCAGCAAATAGTACGAAAATTCTTACAGAAGTTCAAAGTCAACCTGTGTGTGTGTGCCCTGCTGAGTGGGAATACTGTTAGTGTACGTTGAATGTAGGTATTCCTTGTGTTCTGACTTTCCTTTAGAACTTGACTCTCTAGAGTAGTAACACATTGATCCGAGACACTTGTACAATTACCAGGAAAGCCAGCTTGCTTAACATGAACAAGACGTGGAAGTTTCGGTAAAAAAAGCAGCCTGTGGTGGTCACCAATGGATAAGCCTTTTCTCTCAGGGTGGATGTGAATGGGCTTTCTTTGGTTCCAAATAAATTCTCATGGTACACTGTATAAATACTTAGGTGATTTCCAGGCTGATTCCTTTTTCCAAGAATCTAGCCTTTGGCCGTGTGGTGAAAGTAATAATGAAGAGTTTGGACGAGCGTGTGTCAAGGCGAGTCTCGTTATAAATGAGTGAGTATGAGCTTCGGTGGAATTCCGGTTAGTGGTGGACGGATGAAATGATTCATTTCCTCAGAACTTCAATCGAACTGGTCTGCTGTGGGTGGACTTAAGGGAATGAGAAGCACTCTGGGATAGAGAAAAGTGATTTGCTCAAATCACAGTGAATGAATAATGGTGGCTTCTATTTGCGAATAATTTAGTGGACAGGATCTCAATATAAATTTGTAGGGGAAGATCATATAGAATTTCGTAGGAAATTCTTTAGTTTAGACACTTCAGAATGTGGTGTGGAGTAAATACCTTCTCGTATTACGGGGAAAGCAAAGAGCAATAAAAAGGATGAGTCTTGCGTAACTGAATCTATTTTATTGGCATTTGAAGCTATCTCTTTCGTGACAGAAATATACGCCTTGGGTGAACACTTGTACACTGTGTGGGTAGTGGGTAGTCGTGATAATGTTACCTTTTTGTGACATTCTAGTCATGGAAGGAGATGAAGGGAAATACTTTAAAGAATGAGAATGGAATGATGATTGGGTTCGTGTCATGTCCTGGAGGCTTTGCTCCTTGTCCTACGTGATGGAAGTGTGGATCAGAAAGTAATAAATTATCATGGGATTCCTTCTCTCCTTAGAGAAATAATAATCATCATCTTCCACAGCCAAAACTGACTTTCACCACGTATCTGTACAAAGATGTATATTTCTACGTACTTCCGACTTCCTACTTTTCATCTCTCAGACAAATTCTCACAATTTTGGATGGCAAGAAGAATAAATTTGCACTTTCATTCTTCCAATTTCTCTTTTCGTGTTTAATCTTTTATTCATCGGTGTGGACTTGGAGATGTTAGAGAATTTATTCCAATCTCTTTTATAACACACTTTGAGTCTATGCAGTCTTTTCAGTGTAAATGATTTCTCTTCGGACAGCTAATTGAAAATGGAAATGTCCCTGAGGTCTTGAGTTTCACGTGACAATGAATGCAACAACAAATAATGCTCAATTTTATGGAAATTACTTGATGAATAATCATGAACTCGTCAACTTGCTAAGTCTTTGGGAAGAAATTGGAGACTGCATGGTGCTTTCACTTATTTAATTTAGTTTATATACAGAACACTTTGTATATTATTATGTGCTTAGCAAAGATACTCTCAACTTTCGCTTTTCCATTTAGATTATTCACGTGTTTGCAAAAATCCTGTCTTTCAGATTACAATTCAAACGTTGCTGGTTTTAATTTTCTTTTGAGTGTAGAGTTGGTTTGAGGCAGCTAGGGTCTTTAGATTGTATCCAAGTAATCGTAATCGGATAATAAGCTTAAATGTAAGAGCTGAAACTGCGTATTGTAGATTTGTAGATGTGGTAGAAATCATGAAAGTCCTGAAAGGCCTTGATTCGCCCACATACTTTCATTTCCAACTTTGCATTACTACAACGGAGAAGGAAATCACATTGGAAAGTTTTTTTTGGCTGATCTGCCTTTGCATTCCTCAGAGGGATAAACCCCAACGGAGGCTAAAGGGAGTTCGTGCGAAGGAGCTTTTTGATACACTCGAAAGCTCAGCATGAATGAAATATCAGAGAAAATTATTTCAAATTCTTTCGTATACCTTCATTTGAATTAGCAGTGTGGTCGGTTGGGGAAATCAAAACTTTTTGGTTAAATCAAAATTCAAACCTTTGCTTTAATTTATGAGTGTCCTTGAAAGTTTTGTGTACCATTGAATCAATCTACAGGGACAGGGAAGATGAAATCTGCTTGGCATTTGGTGATCTGCCGATGCCGTTAGAGAAGAAAGTTTCGACATCCACAACCCAATATGAGTAGTCAGTACATTTTGAAGTAATACTAGATATCGCTATGAAGTAATTCAGCTTTTCAGGAGCCTACGATAAATCTATAATTCTCAGCTTCAGGTAAACTTTGATGAGTTCATCGTAAGTATTGGAAACCACTAACTCTCAAGGTCTAGTTGTGTGGAGTTAGTTATTTTAAATAAGTTCAGGATTTCCTTCAGGGCTCATCTATCCTTGTAGATGTAATGCAATTACAGTTTTCAACTGGAAATTCAATTTACAAGTTGGCAAACACGAATCCACAAGCTATCTACAGAGATGAGCTGAGAATCCATCCAGAATGTTCAATATCTTCTACTGAAGTATTCCTGTAAAGGTAATGAAAATAGAAAATGAAGTTACGAATTGAGGAATGTTAGTTAGGACGAAGTGGAATAAAACAGAGCTAACATGAACGTAGACATTAGACTTAGGAAAATACTCGTTCGGAGTGTAAGTTAAAGTTAAATCTCAACACAACTTCTCAGCACCCAAAGTCGGTTGAGAGAGCAGAAGGTTTGAGTTTAGGGATTAGGGTAATGATCGATTAGTATCAGTCTACAATATGAATAAAAAACAAGCCACGCGTTAACCTATTGACACTGTTTGGTGTGGTTGTCTGCTGGTACATTTCCTAAGGTTTGTTGTTGCAAATAATTTAAAATCAGAATTGGATGTTTTGGATGGATGATGTGTAGGTATTTTACAGCAAGATTTTATTTGCAACCGGCAGTATATTGCACTTCTCAAGACTTGAAGGTATATACAGAACCTTGGCAGTTTAGAATATTTCCATTTTAGTTCATTCCACTCTGCACTGAACACGTCAAATTGACCATGTCTCATCATTGCACAAAAACTTATTCCCAGCTGCAGTCATCTGGCAATAGCCATTCGAGCATAAATGAAATTCACTTTCTCGAGGAAAGTCTTCGACAAGAATCAACTGCATCGAATAGGCACAACAGAATTCCCCACGAGAGGAGCATCCTGGACTTGACTTTCAAGCAGAAACTCGCAATCGGGAGTGGCCACTTTGTGAACGATATTACAGCATCAATATGGTTTTCATATTTTCTCATGTACAGCGAAGAAGTTGTCGGACTGAGTGGCCAGTGTGCTGCAATTCTAATGCTGATTGGACAAGTAAGCTATTTAACGTTAATCAATATTTCTGTGTACGTCTAGCTTTCATTGTCCACTTCTTTTTAGTTGATAGACGCAATAGCAACTCCTCTCGTGGGATACGAAGCAGATCGAATGTGGGGAGACAAATCTCCGTGGCTTTGTCGAAGTGGATTTGGACGTTACAAATCTTGGCATTTGTTTGGTACTTAATTACTTCCCTCGGAGTGAATGATTAGTGAAAGATTTAATTAACACGATGTTTGTGTGTCCCTTGTAAGGTGTAATATCAGCAGTGATAAGCTTCCCATTCATATTCTCACCTCCATTGGGCTACTCCGGGTCAAATGAAATAGCGAAAGCAATTTATTACTTTCCGTTCATAGTGATTTATGAGGTGTCATGGGCAGCGGTCCAAATATCTCATTTGGCCCTGATCCCCAAGATGAATCCGGATATTCTCGTGCGGACGGAGATACTTTCTATTCGGTTGTGGTTTCCGTTCATTTGTGTGTGATGGGGAGAATAAAGTATAAAGGCACCAATTAAGTTGTCACTTAGTACTTTATTCGGATGCTTTTGTTCCAGATATGTCCTCATGGTGGTGGCTAACCTCATTGTCTTCGTAGTGACTTGGTCGTCTGTGGGGATGGGAAAGCATTGTGTCATTGACAAAAGAGACGTGTCCACTTTTCAGGTTAAATAGCTCGTATTAATTCAATTGAATCCAATAACGTGAAAGTTGGGAGACACAAGGGTATCATTAAATTCCTTCTGTGTAGCATTTAGGATTCATTACAATGGGCATAGGATTACTGACTGCCCTAGTCTTCTACATCTCCACGAAGGAACATCCTGACGAGAAAGTAAAAGATGCAGTTGAGGAATGGGAGAAAAAAGCCCGTGTCAAAGGTCAATCCAGTGGATCTACCAATAATACTACCAGCAGAGGTTCACCATCAAGTGAAACTTCTCCGTTGCTACTTAATCCCTCAAACTACCGAGAGAAACGTGGGTTGTCTACAAAATACTTGAATCCAGGGAAAGACAAAATGACTGTGAGGGATTGGGTTAAATTGCCCCAGTTTTACATGGTTAGTGAAAGCAGCCAATATGGAACAAAATAAGTTCTTTTCTTATCATCATGCAGTCAGTAATGTAAAACGGGTAGGAACAATAATAATACGCACTTCAGGTAGGAGCAGTTTACATCACTGGACGGTTGATAATCAACATTCCTCAAGCATACCTACCGTTGTACCTCCAAGAATCGCTCCACCTCCCCTGCTCCACAATCGCTACAATACCGATGACCTACTTTTTCGCAGGGTTTGTCATTGCAACAGTGATGAAAGTGATGAACAGGCATTTAGGGAGACAATTAACGTTTGGAGTAGGGATTCTGATGAATCTCACAGGAGCACTGTTGATTCTTTGGGGTGATTGGAGTCGTGGGAGTTTCTTAAGAGAGTCGGGTATCTACGGAGTATTTGCAGTGTTAGGTTCGAAGAGTATCTATTTTATATATCGCCACTAATGAAGGAGAGGAATCAACTTCAGCTTATTTAATTAAAAGCTCCTCTTCTGTGTCGTGTCATGTTTAAGGTGGTGGAGCATCTGCAGGAATGGTGACAGGATTGTCAATAACATCGGATATGATTGGAAACAATGTCGAGAGTGGAGCTTTCGTTTATGGATTTATGAGCTTTTGTGACAAGTTTACTTGTGGACTCTCAATCATATTTATCAATTCGATCAGTCCACCAATGTAAGTTAATTAAATGGAACAATAGGAGTGGTTTACACAACTGAACAACTTCTCTTTAACTGATTGAAAGTTCAATAACATGTTTTATGTAAAGGGAACCCCATACGAAAACTGTGGAGGAGTTCTTTGTAAATGTCGTGGGATACTCTTGCGTTGGTTTGTCTCTTAAATATTTGCTAGCTCGTCGTTTCATTTGTGTGTATTGATGTTAATACGGTGTTTGCTTCTGTTTCCCTGTAACTTTCTCGCAGGTTGCTCAATTCTAGCTATTTTGGGATTAACAACGCTCACGATATTGATCTGGTATAACAACCAACAAGTTTCAAGAGCTTTCGTTCAGGAACAAACGAATGTTGAGAGTTAAATAAAACATGAGCTAATTAATTAAAGTAAGATGGTTTCGTAAGAATTTATGTTTAGACAATTTATAAATAAATGTATTATACGCAATGTTGACTGTAGAGACTATAGACTATATAACTAGCTGGGAGGAATAGAAATATATACAAGTTATTGTGCAATCCAAATATTACATTGAGTTTGTGGGAAACAGCTTATTTCAATTCCTTAGAAAGCAGTTGGTGTTTTTACATGAGGATGAATTATAAATTAACATATGGTATTATGGGTTTTTGTGAGTCCCCCGTTGGAAATCACGAATCATAAGTAAATAGCAGTCACGTTCCATCATAAAACATAAATTTGTTTGCTACCTGCTCTGCGTGGTAGTTATTTACTTGAATTAAAGGTGTTCGAACAGCTTGTGTATAACTCCACAAGGCGTGCTTTATTCCCCGAGCTTTCTCTTATCTGTTACGGAGAAGAAGATTCTGGATCTCTGGAAGGATATAAAATTATGAAGTGTTTGTGGAGAGAGAGAGAATTTTGAGAGAGTCGAGACTAAATATATGGAACAATCCTTTCCTCTTCTTCATAGAAATCGAGAGAGAAAGAAGGATTTCAAAATCCTCCTCCGTGTCGTATATAACCACCCACCTGAAGGTGTACAAGGAAATGGTCTTTTCCCGTCTCCGTTGTGCAAAGAATAAAGGTGGTTTACTGCATCCCACAAAATCCTTTTCGTATAATTCCTCCCCACCCAGCAGCTTTTAGCTCAGCAGAAGTAGCAACAGCAGCTTCCTCTTCCACTTGAGTCGAAGGAAGAAGAAGTTGAGAGTTGAGAGATAGGCGATTCCTTCATACACTTGTGAAAAGTAAGAAGCAGCAGCAACTTGTTCCCTTGAACTCTCGTTAGAAGGAACCCGGTAGGTTTTGTGATATGCGTAGGCACGGGTATTTTACGCCTTTCTCGGGAGATGTGAATGGGGGCCGTCGACTTACCAGCTACCAACTTTCCTCGGAATAACATGGAAGTATAATGTGGCTGGAAGTTGGAAACACCTTTCCATGTTACTAAAGGGAACTTTCCAAGTTCCCGAGTTGTGGAAGTGGAGGTGTATGTAATGTAAGTGTGTGTGTGTCTCTCTCTCTCCTACCATCCAAATCATAGGTGCATCAATATAGATTTTAGATAGGACTCACTCACATAACATACACAGCAAGCAAGACTAAAGACTACGGATAGGGAGACAGCGTGCCGCCCTGTTTCATTCCTCTCCGTGCTTTCTCTCCTTTCCAGCCCTCCGAGTTTTGTTTATAAAAGTGCTTGCTGCACGGAAATGCGGGTAGTATTTCTCATGTGTCCTACTCCATCTCATCTCCTCTATCCTGTCTATCTCGGTTCATAATATGTCTCAGTCTTGCTAGAACTAAAAGGACTAGGACTCTAGGACGAGAGTCTTCTAGTTCTTCAAGCTCCTGGTATAGTACGCTTACATACAACAAGTCGCTCGACACATTTAACATTACACGCATATACAAGAACTCTCTTTTTCTTTTAATGATTCTTTCCACATATCTTGTAGCTGTAAGTATTACCACCATTACCACACCAACACTACCATCGTTCGCACTTCCCGTTTTTTGTTGAGGAGTACACTGTTACACTTATTCTTGAAAGAGGTAACAGAGCACACACAGGCAAAATTCACACATATTTTAGAGTCTTTCTTCGTCGCAATTTTTAAGT
>JAQGAC010000216.1:0-33605 GCA_034696585.1 Isotomurus maculatus
GCATATGCAAGGAAAAGTAATGTTGGTATCGTCTGTTGTGGAAATAAAACTCTCTACCTTCCAATCGAACTCATGGATAATTGGGAAATGAATACTCTTCTGGATCATTGCACCTTTGAATCCACCCACATGAACGATGCTGACATGCCTACAGTTTTTGTAAGCGAGCAACACAAAGATTCCTTGCACAGCATAAAGAACTATGCTAAACTCTCATTTTCATATCTTTTCTTTTACAGTGGAACATCTCTAGCTGTTTGTTAAGAAACTCATCTGTGGTATGCAAAAATTTCGGAAATCGGAGGCTGACTAGTAGCAAAACAAGTTTCTTAAACAAAATCTCTCATTACCCCAGTTTTCTTAGTATCTTTGATTTATTCTCTAGTTTCCAGAAAATAAGCCTACCTTTGACGCATATCTTAATTTTGTAACAAAGAACTACCCAGATGACATCAGAAAAGACATTAAGACTGCAGCTGAATCGTGCAAAGCAGGTAAGTAATTGACACCAACTGTTAATCAATGAAGACTGCAAATGTGGGTCATTTATTCCTTTTTTCATCTTCAGAGGCTGAGAAGGCTCCAACGGACATAAAGAAGTTGCAGAAATACACAGAATGCCTGCATAAATCAGAAAAACAGGTGCATTTTGACAGATGACACATTTATCATAAATAAACGCCAATTGTAATAAGAATCAGGTGCATTTCTTTGCAGGTGTGTCACAAGCCATACCAAACATCGTTACACGAAGAGCTTAATAAGAAATTAGACAGTAAGGTAAGTAGTTGTTGTGTTTAATTAAGGTTCAGTTTTCAATGGTAAACGACTGCTTTACTCCCCTTTGCATGTTTACAAACCAGTACACTTGCCCTGGCTTAGAAGGTGTTTACGGACTCGAGAGAAACGATTTCTGCTGCAAGAAAGAGAGCATTCCATTCAATTTCTTGGATTTTTATATACATTTTCCTCCGTTAAAAGACGTCAGCGAAGCTGCTGAAAATTGCTCGCAAACGTTCACAAATCGGCAAATTGAATTGGATCCCAATTTGAAAAAGGAATTAGAGTCTTTAGAAACAGAAGATGTGGATGGAAATATGACAGAATCAGAAACTACTTACTCTGATGCGGCTAGTAAACTGGATCATGTAATTAAATTGTTAAGCAAAGAACTATTGTAGTCCATAGAATAATTTCTATCATGTAGAATTTTTACCTTGTAAAGTGCAATCTTGCATGCCTTCACCTGGAAAAAAAATACTATGTAAGTTGATCAAGAATGAAAGGACGGTTGCTTTTTATTAATTTTTGTACTGAAAGCATAAGTTGAAGACTTTGTATTATAGGAAGATTCAAAAAGTCTAAAACTGGACTACGAGAAGATCGTGGATTCTATGATAAATGTTTTTGGTGCTCAAATCCGGAAAGATTTGAAAAACATCGTACTGGGACGGAAATCAGTTGCTGTTTTTCATAAAGGAAATTCATCCTTTTCACATGATGAACTTAGTGAGCAGTTAATTATTCAAAATTAACTTGAATCTTTTAAATTGATAAGCATTACTTTCCACTTATCAGTGAAGAAGTTCGATAGTGGGGACGAAATGACCAGGATACACCTTCATTGTAACTTTTACCCAAATATACTTGCTGAAGTTGACCGAGCCTTGCATGAGGTTTGCATTCTTTGCATTCGTATTTCATGCATTTTGCAGTACAGTTGCAACAACGTATTTTAATAAGAATATGTTGAATTTGTCACCAGTATTGTTTCGACAAGGAGTATGCTGACACTTGGATGGATTCGCACTGGAAACAGATAACTGGTTAAGCGGATAAAAACTATCGACCATGATTACAAAATACGAGCAAAGATTACAAAAAAATCACTTTATCATTTCACTCTTCACTCCAAACATTTTATTTCTTGTCCATGAAATAGATCAAAACGGTTCTATTGTAGACACAAGCTTCTAAAATCTATATAAACTAATCAAAAAGTAATAATGTGGGGGCGTTGATTTTAAAAACTGTATGCATATTCCAACCCCATATGCAAAAACTTCTAATAATTGCTAATGATGTCGTGAATTCCTGAGTTAATTATGAAAGTATTCTTCTGAGAGAGCTTAAAACTTGATTTCCAGCTTTGCATGCTCCGAAAATGATGAGTTGAGGTTCGGCTTTATTGGCAAATCCAACGAGTTTTCTCTCGGTAATCGGTTTGACCAGAATTCGTCCGTGCCGTGCGATTGCTCTCATGCTTAAATGTAACAAAATGTGTGTTTAGTCTTATTTCTTTACTGACTGTTTTGCCTTGCAACTTACAAGTTGAAATCCCCTAAAGCTGAAATTCCACATTGTATGGCTTTGGAGAAAGCCAGATTCGTATTTCGATTGTACAAGGCTCGTAAGGTGTCGATGGCAAGTTTGATGGTTCCAATGACAGGGAGCATTTCAATAATGTCTGATCGGGTTATGAGCCCTCCTTGAGCTCCCTTGTCTAAAATTAAACAGTCAACTCAACTCATCAACACTGTAATTCATCGCAATTGACAGAATAATGTTAAGTCTATAGTTCAACCTGCAGCTATGGGAGTTGAAAGCTTTTCCTTCTTGGGAGATGGTGGAGGTTCCCTCATTGCTGGATAATCGGAAGGACCTATGAACAAAATTAAGAATCATCGTTGCGATCCTCTGCATATTCATGTGTAGCATTTATATCAATTAAGTCTTGCGTACTGGATGAAGCAATGGGGGATGGAGCCCGGTAAGAATAGGCTGGAGTTGCAGGCGGTGGGGACGGCGATGGAGGCTTCGGAGGTTCATAAGAAACTGACGGCTGAGGAGGAACTGGAGACGGAGATTTCTCCTGTGGCGGCGGAGAGGGTGGAATAACTTCTTCAACTTTCCTGGAAGTCTCAACAATTGGAGTCTCTTCGACAACTTTCTCCTCTACTTTTGGTGGTTCTTCGACTGCTTCTTCTTCCTCCTCCTCTTCGTATTCATATTCGTATTCACTTTCATCTTCCTCCTCAACCTTCGGTTCTTCTGTCACTGCAGCATCATTCTTCACTTTGTTGTGTAAAGTGGTACCACTGGGCAATTCGTATTGGTACTCAATAGAGGAAGGTCTGCGGCTGTCATCCTCTGGATACTCAAATCTGACATAAAACTTTATCTTCTTCCACTTCTTCATTTCTGAAGCCTCGTGGAAAGCTGTTTCCTCATCTTCTGCCCAAGCAGTTTTGTCAAGCGAAGGACTCTTCGGAAACAAATTGACTGAATCGACTCCTGAACCTCCGAGCCTTTTGGAAATTATCATTCCTGGCTCATCTGATGAATCGCCTCTTTCTTTCGCCCATTTCTTCCATTCGTCAGTTGTGTTGGATCCTTGTCAATTTTATTTCGAGATTATGATGCATTCAGAATTAAATATTATTTCAAGCTTATCTGAATTTGGCAGATTTACCTTTTTTCAAGTGATCCACTCCAATTTCTGCACTGAGGTATTCCACCCGTCCATCATGTCCCAACTGATAAGTGTCGATGGGTCCTTTGTCTGTGGGATAATATGACCTCAAAGCTCGAGTAGGTTTTGTATTCATGTTTCCGATAGGCGAGGAACCCGGGTGTTCGCAGGATAAGTTGGAAAGTAAGGTTACTAATTTAAAACTGATTGATTATCGAAGCTTTTGTTGGACTCGATTAAAGAACAAGAATTAGACGCATAAAAAGCCATCTATCCAAAGTAAAATAGCGAGGGCAATGTTTTAAACGGTTTATTTTTACTTTTACCAAAGTACATAGATCTCTGTGAAGATTTCATTTGCCAAGATGCCAGGAAATATTCTTTTCAGAGCTTGACAACTGTGTCGCACAAAGAGATATAGGATTTCAGTGGCAGACGTTGTGTGTATTCTACTTTCTACTTCTTATGGTACGGGAGAGTGCGAGTGCACTTGACATGAAAGACTAAAAATAACATTATGGAGTTTCATACGAGACTAGATTCGCGAAAGGGAAATTCGCAATGTAGTTCATCGGCTTCCAATGTCGGTATCGTCTATTCGCATTTCTTGCCAATGTCAAGGAGTGCTTTTTCGCAAGCTTGAAGTACAAGTGCGGAAGACTGATCAGTTTAAGAACGGTCGGATGTCAAATTAACGGGGATTGACAAACTGGACGAAGTGATATGAAAGATTACTTCGAAACGTGTCAAGGAATGTATAATTAATATTTATTTGATGACTGTGGGAAATTAAAATTATTTTCAATCACGATCTCTGATGTCTACAAATCACCTAGCCTAGATTTACCTTTAAGAATCGACTTGCTAATGACACAGTCAACAGTTGACACTGAAGACAAGAAGTAGCATCGGTTTAGATTCTGTCTATGTTATGTCGAGACTAAATTCCGCAACTTTAAGTCTGCCGTCAACTTCGCCCCGAAACAGTCCTCCTCCAAGTCCGCCTGCGACAATCAGAGGACCTCGATCGGTTTCATGGAGTCTTCCCCCTCCAAGTGCCCGAACTTCCATTTCTTTACCAGCAATAAGAATTGATCATGTTAGATTTCAATATATCAACCCAACTCTCCATGCATATCTGAAGTTTCATGTTAAATGTAACTGTGTGTTTATTGTTTACAGACGGACAGTGTCAGCCAAAGTGGACATGAGAATCCAAGCGACCCAGAATTTCTGAATTGGAGACGACTTCAATTGAGTAAAGCGAAGCTTTCTGGAATCACAGACATGTCAGGAAAATAAAACATTATTGATCACATTTTACCGAACTTTTCAATTGTATATCATTCATATGGCTATCATTACAGGTCAGCAGTAATGGCAGGCTTCTCCGTGGTACTATATATATCACTTACTAAAATTCATAAAAAAATTGTAGAGAAATAATTCTAACGAAAAAATGTGTCCATATACTTCAGGTAGCTACAGTAGAACTCCAAATCAACGACGACGCTGATCCAATTCTTTTAACCGCATTTACTGTCACGACATCACTGCTGGTCATGAGCACAATGATGGCCATTATGATTTCCACTTGTATTCTTCCTCACATTCAAGCTGTGGCTAAAATGAGTCCTAATTGTAAACCAAATGAATCACCGCATGATAGCATGATGCGTTACATCGATTTGTCATGGGTTTTAGCAAATTCTGTGTCAATATTCTTATTCACACTGGACGTGATCATCCTTAGCTGGATCAAATTCACCTACTTTTCAGTGACAGCGTCTTGGTGTGCAACTGCAATAATGATCCCCGTTCTCCTCGGTGTTTGCTACTTCGGAATAATTTTTTATCGAAAGATTGTCAAACATCAATACACAATTTCAGATAAGAAGTATCAAGAACTTGAAGAAATGAAACGGAGGCTGGATACTGTCGTGTTTAATATTTGAAATGGACGTATGCAAGATGACAATAATATGACTAACATTTGCATGATAAGCATGAAACAGCGTGAGCAATAAACAATTTCGTGCCGTGTTGCAATCAAACAATTTACTCAGTGAGTGCATGCATACAATAAATATTTTGCTAATGGCAGAACATCGTAAAAGCAATGGTACAGTTTCTCGCACTCTTCATCTGAAAATGATCCATGAAATGCTGCCTTTGCGTGAGAATTAGAGACTGAATTTCCTGGTCCAGTGGAGTTTAAAGCACTAGAAATGAGTCAAAGTGGGATTCATGGGGATTTGACGAGCATAAATAATTGATAAATGAGATACGCTTGACTTACGGGTACAACACGAGGAATGGAAATGCAAACCACCTATAAGTTTCAGGGGATCTGTGGGCTTCGCAAATAGTCTTGTCTAAACAAGGATCCCACTGAATCCCGATTTTTTTAGCTGTGCTTTCATTAATAATTGAACCCAGTTTCCAATTAAATGAAAATGTTTGTAGGAATTCTGGAAAGCCTCTTCGTACTCCAATTGTTCCAATGCCGAAAGGATTTGCTTGAGTCAGTAGAAATGGAACGGCTAAAGTTGATACCCAAACAATTGCACTGAATAGTCCGAGAAATGCCTGAAAGCAGGAATTTTGATGAGAATGTACTCATAATTTATTCACTTGTTTACTCAATTAGTTTACCTGCATGGCAAGATGAACAGTAGATCCTTGATCTGTATGCATCGGCAGCGTTACTTTCATCAACGGTACTATGTAGTTCATCGTTGTGTTGAAAAGAACTCTGGAGAATAATTTGTCCAACACTTCGGTTGGCTGTGGAAGTTCTGCTTCTACAACGTCATTAATTTGGCGTTCTTTACGCTTGTGGTTATCGAGAATTGTTTCAAACATGTCACTTTTAGATGTAGATGGGATTCCTGTGTCCGGATTCTCATGAGATGAACATGTCGAAAGCTGACAAATTGGAGTCGGTTTCGCTTCATATAAGTTGTCACCACTCGTCATAACTGCTATAGTTAACTTAATCTCCAGTAGAATTAAAAGTGATACTATGGGCAGAATGGAATTCACAGTATTGTAATTCATTCTTTTAAAAACTGTAACACAGTTAAATAACCGTACGAATTGATACGGACAACAGATCTCTGTACCACCAGAACACAATACAGATCTACACCGACTGCAGATTGTTGCTTTAAAGATGTTCATTTCTTCGTCTCATCAAAATCAGCATAATTAGCAAGTTTTAATATGTTCCGAGATGAGCCTTTGCAAACAAAATTCTAGTCATATACTCACTCTCAATGCATTTTGTTTTAGTTTTTAGTTCACCACATCAGGCTACCAGGGTTTGGTTTAGTATGTTTGATTAACAAGTGAGGAGAGCTAACGGACTAGCTGTGCACCGTTTTTGTGATTCCTGTTACAAGGAAAACAGTATAGAATCGCGCCTCAAATAATTAATGATATTTTGCAGATGAATTCCAGCGTTTCTTTAAACATTCAAACTGAGCGTGAGATACATACGGTTCATTATCTTATCATGCAAGTTGCAAAACTTCATTTTTTAGAAGCTTCGTCTTACTAGTACATTAAAAATCATTGGTTATTTGCTTTCATCGTCTTCGTGATAAATGGATAAAAATGTTAAAATAATGATCATTGCATGACTGGAACTGAAGCGCAATTTTGGGCTTGATAATTTTAATTTAGATAGTGGTATTTCTGTAATATTGTTTTTCAGTTGAGTTTTAAAGTTACCTGTGAGTGGTGAAGTGATTTTCACTGCTGATTGCGTTTTGAAATCAGTTATAGGCACACTTCGAAATACACGAAATATGATGAATATAAGACATTTCATTTTCGGGCTGAGCATATTAATTTGTGTTCATCATGGTTGTTCCGAAATCGTCAATGAAGATTTAATTCTGACACTTCAAGAAAAAGAAGCTTTAGACAAAGTATAGCAGTTTCGTTTCTACTAATTTCATATTTAAACTGACATGGAGTTAAGTTAACTTTTAAATATTCTTATTTCAGTTTCGATTCGCAATAGAAAATATCTATTTTCCGGACCCGTATATGAGAACAGACATCTACCTTATAAGATGGCTCCGAGGTAATAAGATCTTGTGTGCGCGAAGGCAGCACATTCATTATAAATTTATGTATTACTTAATAGAATAGTTTAAACAGAAAAGTGTATTTTGTTATTTAAAGCTAACAGGCTCAACATCGAGGCAGCCAAAAACAAGTTTTTGAAGGTATGATGAGATTTTATTGAATTCTGAATTCGTCGATACAATGAAAGTCGTTTCTACTAGAGCTTACAATGGAGACAAGAGTACGGGATAGATGGGATTTTGGACGAAGACTTTAGTGACATGGAAAATGAGTTTCCTGCCGATCTTAGTGCTGTTGATTATGCTGGAAGACCTGGTATTCCTCTATAATCCATTCTCTAATTAGATTGTGTCATAATGCCTGACGCTGAGGTGCAATTGAACTGAACTTCGAATTCTAGTTATCACTGCAGATGCTGGGCAGTGGGATGTCAGAAAAGGCGTAGTAACTGGGAAAAGGGTCCGACTGCTGCGTTACGTGTATAAGCTGATGGAGAAAAGTTTTCGCCTCATCCAGGAATTTCAAAGGAACAACCAGTCAGTTACGAGGTCCTTGGTTTTGTTGAATCTAAAAGGGTTTAACTTAATTCAACATGGATGCGGGCAATGTAAGATTCCTATTCCCTGACATGGTACTCATTATCATCAGCTAGCAGACGATTCCACATTTTTTGATATTTTTTTCATTTTTTCATCATTTTTGGCAGGCATTCCAATATATCTGAGCTTTGTGACAGCCTATGAGAATTACTATCCAGAAATGGCTTACAAAATAATAGGAATTAACAGTAAGTACACACTTTAGTGACCACACGAACAATTGAACAACAGTTTAAATCTCATTAGACTATAACTGATGTACGTAATTGAGTGCGTGCAGTAATGAGCAATTTGTATTTTCAGCTCCTGCGTCATTTGACGTAGTTTTACGACTAGTCAGGCCAGTGATGTCAAAACAAACCCAGGATTCTTTGATTTTGTTCGGGTACAATGAAGATGAATGGTCTGATTATGTGTTGAATTTGATCCCAGCTCATCAGATAGAGAGACAATTTGGTGGAAATAAAATAGAAGCTTGGTAAATTAATTAGCTATAAACTGAGTTCTGTGATTTTAATACCAGAACATGAATGAAAATTATATCTACAATCCACATTATTAAAAATATTAAATATTGAGCATTCGATTTTAAAATGTATTTTTATGCACGTGGATTTAATTCGGTGGGTGAAGGTGGAGGGGGAGGCAAAGGGAGTGAAATATCATCTGGAGTTATCACTTTGGAGAATGATCGAGAATGAAAAACTTTTGTTTCTTCATGTGGGGTTACTTTAGACGTTGGTTGACTGTGAACTCTCATCGTTTCATCAACTTTGGAAGATGATCGGCTCTTCTGACTTCTCATAGTTTCGCTAATAGAGTGGACTGTTTCAGGTGTCATTTCTACCTTACTGGACATCCCGTCAACTTTAATAAGACTTGTAGTGGATGTTGAAGCAGTAGACAAACCCGCTTTTGAACTCCCATATTGATTTTTGTCCTTTGCCTCTTCAAGCGCACTTTTGTTTCGATATCGAGTGAATATCTCCAAAATAACCGATGGAGCGATTGAAGCGATCAGATGAGCCATTACGAAAAAATTAACGCCAATGAACGAAAGTGATATTTGAAAGTATGGGACATTTTTCACCCAGTAGATCCAAAGAATCACAAAGCTGGAGGCTAAGAGGGAAGCTGAAATAATGCTTAGGAAGGTCCATATGTATCGAACGATTCTATACTTCTTTTTCTGTAAAGGAGAAGTTTCATGAAACCCTTGTGATTTAATTTTACGAGTAATAAATAATATAGTAATACTAAAAGGTGGAAAATTAAAATTACCATGCAAAGAAGAAAGAATGAGATAAGAATTTGTGTAACTCCACTCACAAGAGCCAAACTGAATGCAATCTTTGTCCAGGTTAAAGTTTCAAACGCTCCTGTCCGAGATTCCACATATTCATGTGCCGAAGAATACTTCCGCTTGACTAAAATATTTATACCAATTATGTTACCAAGAACAAATAGTTGAATAGCTATTGCTTGAAGTGTGTCTTTTACAATCTTCTTTTGCTGGCAGTGGGTTTATCTTGCCCATCATATCTCCTATGACGAACAAAAGAAAATGCTCGTCCAGTACGAGCATGTGGATTGCCCATGAAGACACGCTTGTTTGTAAACCTCCCAATACCTGTGTATAGCAGTTAGTAATTAACACACACAGTGCAAAGTAGTTTAAATGGACTTGTTACAAATAATTCTGCACAAGAAGACTAACAATAGTTAATGAAGCTACTATCTGATCTTCGTATAAATTCAATAACGAGAAGAATGACGCCATGGTGGATCACAGGATTTCAAATGGTGGAAGCTTCAAGAGCTTCAGCTTTTCTGGAGAAGAACTGAATTCTGAATGCAATTTCATAAAGACGAATAATGTCATTATCATATCTCGGAAGTGCAGTTGGTTATTCTTCCTGTAAGTCTAGAACTCCTGGCCTACTTTCAAAACTTCTGTTTTGTCTACTTTTCAGTTGGCAGTTATGCAGATTCCTGATTCCACAAACCACCAAGAATACGTTGAAATCAGTGGCAGAAAATACATATGCTTAAAACAGTTTATACACACGCATTTAATAATTAACCACAAAATGACTATATGGGAATTTACAATTAGCAGGGGAAGTTGTCTTTATTAGTAAAGTCCTACTTAACAATATTAAAATAGTTTTTAGCTGAGTAGCCAAATAGCTCAAAGTCGAGCTCATAAATGTCATACAGACTCTGGATAAGTTCCTGGTTGAGCTGTGAGAAGTAGAACGTCTCGTTATTCACTTTGTTACTTGTATTGGACCATTGTTTCCACGTGCGTTCCATTTCTAAGTACGCTTCATCTGTGGAATTGTCATAGCCAAGTATTTTAAACACAGCTTCTTTGTCCGTTTCAAGTGTTTCTACTTTCAGCAAGAGATCGAATTTATGATGACACGGTGAACAATCTAAGTACTGTGGTCTCCAGTGCTCGTTCATGTCTTTAGGGTCAACTGTTACCAAATAAGAACAGAATTCCCGGAAGGTTGGTATATCGTGCTTATGGGCTAACATACGCTTTATTTCCTCACGCTTTATCGCTTTGTCGGACAATAAGGCATTTGAACTTAAGTGGGGAGCTGGAGATCTCCTGCCTTTTGATTTACTATCGATAAGAGTTGGTGGATCGATTGTGCTCTGTCCATTGAGAACCGTTTGAGAGAGTTGAGAGTTTTTTGTCTTCGATTTCATAGTTAATCCCGAAATGATAGTTTGCCATTCGGGTACTTTGTCCTGGCGAACTGGCCTTGGATTTTTATCTTCCCGAAAGTACTTCACTATTTTCTTTCCATACATTCTGTGAAAGTACTCCCGACCTTTCACTCTTTCCAGTTTGTCCTGATACGCAGACAGAATTCGCTTAAAAGGGTGTCGTACTACGACCATGGAATAAGTAGGAATATCTCCTTTCACGGCCCCCCGTTGAGTCATCGGATAGAAAAGTCTGAAATTCTTGGCCAAATCTATAAAAGTAATCTTCCCTCGATGAATTTTTTCAGTGGTTATATCCGTCAGAGCACCGACTAGTTTCGTAAAAATCGCCATCCAGGACGTTGATGCAGACTTATAGATCGGACACCATTGGATTTTCATCTTACTTCCTCTAAAAAATGCATTGGCAATTAATTTCTCATCGTGGAAATCAAATATTTGTAGAATGGAATGACGAGCGTTTTTACTTTCGCCTGTGATAATAAAATATCCATCGATTGCGTTTCAGTGGGTTGGTTTTGGTGAATATTTTATTTTCACCTTTCTCTAGCCTTTCCAGCTTCTTCATTTCCTTTAAAAACTCAGCGGAATTGTCAGTATTGAAGTTTATTGATTCTTCGTCATAAATATATGCAGAACAAGCCTTGTGGCTTTGTTTGGTTCTGTTTATGAATATTTCCGGAATTTCTGGAACCTTTTTTACACAAAAATACAAAAAGTATTAATTAGCCAACCAAACGGATAGAAACATTCAACTTCAAGAACTTGCCTTCTCAGGAATAGGTTTCTGACTTTCATCTGTAGTGGAGAAAGCACCGTCATCATCACTGACAAGGTGTTTATGGGTGCGTATTTTCTCCCGAACTGTCCTTAATCTTCTTGTAAGACGTTGTGAGTAGGACTTCTCATGAATTCCTTCGAGATCACTTGCGACGGCATCTTTATATGAAACTTCTAGATTGTTTTGAGTTGGGAGATTACGATTGCTTCCTTCGATGCACTTCTTGGAACGGCTATTAGGAGGAAAGGGAATGTGGAAACATTCATCATTGAATTTCCACACAACTACTATTGAACTTGCTATAACTGTACAAGACAAAATTATTTTGTAAATGTTGTAGAATGTGAAATTACGTCTGCATTTGAGAAAGTTAAGAATCATAGCTATGTAAAGGTAAAATCAGTGCAGAATATGCCATTTACTACTCTCACTATGCAAAACAAACTGGATCATGGGTGTTATCGATTGGTCGTAAACCGGAATTGATAATGATAATAGGCTTTATGAAGTGGACTAACATGTGAACTGATTATCTCTAATATTCTGTAGGAAAAGTATTCGAGTGCTTTTCCAGTGCTAGTAACTCAAATAATGAACAATGCACTCAAGCAGCCTGCTGCTCTCCTAGCTATTGCTGTAGAATATGTTTTGTATTAGTCTATTCGTACCGCATTCGGGGATTGAATTGGGACTGTGACTAGGATGGCATGAGTACAGAAAGCAATATGTAAATTGCGAAAATAACTGACGACTCAGTTGGGAAATTGACTGTCAAAGTTTCTTCGTGTTCGTGTGCTCCTCTAATTCCGAAGAACTATGAAAGTACCGGTAAATAATAAGAATAACGGAATGTCAGATGGATGTGCTAAATGAAGCATGAAGGAAGGTAGTAGAGTAATAGGTAGTATTGATTTTACGATGTTGGATCTACCAGTTTCATCCAATATTCATCTGTAGTGAAATATTCGTGGTGTCATACTGCTTCGGTTGTTCCAGTCTTATAAATATTTACTCCTATGCAAACCGTAATACTAAAACCAACCCACTAAACTAGCCACACAATTCTGCCTCAAGTTTAAACCAATCCATTAATAATTTCTAGCTTCCCGTGCCTCAATCTGATAAAAGTACCTCAGCAAATTACTTCAATATTAGAAGCAGAGACTAAAGACACCTAGTCCCAGGCTATTTAGCTATGACTCATATTCGCCTGAAAGTATTTTTATTTTTAAACATATTGACCGTTTGCTGACGTCGGATTAAATAGCATATTTTATACGAATATCAATAGGTCCATCGCATAGAATTTTTATTTCATCTTGCATATCAAAAAGCGATTGGATTAGATATTTTCATAGAAATATTTTATTGCCCCAGTTGACCAGCAGGCGAGTGAGGCACCTGAGACACGAAGGGGAGAAGTGAGAGTGAGGAACAAAGGCGGAGAGGAGTGAGGAGGTCGAGCCACCTGGGGAGGGGAGAGTGCGAGAGTCCAGTGGCGGTTGATTCAAATTCTCCTTGCTTTATTCACCTCCTGCCTCCCTCGAGTGCACTGCTACCGCGTGCGCTGTTCTTCATCCTTTGAAATACTTCCAACAGACGTTCCTTGGATCGTCCATCACTCTTAAAATGGTAAGTCGCTCTTCTCCTCGTCGTGGGAATGTGTTTCGTGATCCATGTCATTAAGCACTTCGATATTAGTTAGAAATACATAAATTCTGTGCCCATCCGGCTCATCGCCATGATTAACATAGTGTTAGTTTATTTACTGCTACTTGGGTTTGTACTTACTGGGTTATGTAATTATTACACAGAGTGCCCACAAGACGCTCCGGATTAAGCGAAAGCTTAGTAAAAAGATGAACCAGAATCGACCTATTCCTCAGTGGATTAGGATGAGAACCGGTAACACCATCCGGTAAGTTGTGGATGAAATTGATGATGAAAGGTTTGAAATCAAGGTCACATAGTAATGATAATGTTGGTTGGTAATCGCAGGTACAACGCTAAGAGGCGTCATTGGAGGCGAACAAAGCTGAAGTTGTAAACAAGTCGGGGTGTCGTCGCGCAAGTGGACTCCTTTACATGTTTATGATGTATGTTTGCTAAGAAAGATTGAGTAAAGAAAATCTTTAAATTCGATCTTAAAAAGTTTTGTGATGTGGTTCACTTTATTTCAGTATTTTTAGTAATTTGTAACTAGAATTAAACAAATCAAGCTGAAGTATGTGGGGAAACATTAGTTGTTTAGTGTTTGAGGGGGAGGGTCGGAATCAGAATTAACAGTTGGAGTTGCAGGATTTCCATTCTCAGGCGTCTCAGGGTATTCACTTTTAATTAGGGAGACCAGGGAATCTATTATCAAGGCGAAAAACACTCCAATAGTTCCAATTAAAGTGAGGAGACTAAGCCATGCTCTACTGTCCAGGATTAGGTTGAACCAGATGCATTTTTCATCTTCATTGTCATAAGAGGCTGATTTCCTCAATGACCGACATTTCTCCAAAGTTAACTGCTCACTGCAGCCGAGTGTGATTCCGAGTTCGCTTAGGGTGTAAGGAATCAGTATGCCTATTTTCTGAGGGTGTCTATAAAGAAGAGTTGAGAGGTTGAGAGTACAGGAAATCTTGTCACGGTTATCGCCTAATATTAAAATTATATTAAGTTAATAGTAGATATCTGCATGTCGTCCGTACCTTGAAATCGCACAAATGCATACAACGTGCAGCAAGACCTTCTCGATCAACAACACAGGGTAAACGAAACTGGAACTCATCAAATCGAGACTCTGTCGAAGCGTTAACATTAACGTGATTGAAAGAACTATAATACTGGTGATGTTTGATTATTTGATATTTGCACGAAACCTTTAAACTCATATCAGTGAAAGCTCCCACTACTAGAATTATTGACAAAGTAACTAATATGGGCTTTACGGACAGTTCTATCCATTTAGGAGATCTGTCGCCTTGCGGCGTTCCTTCTAACAGGCGAGAAGTGTGCTTTGATTTACAGCAGCAGAGTTCAGAGTCGGCTTTATCGGTAGAAGAGTCAGTTTGGAATATATCTTGGTGGGATGCAAAAATTCGCAATTCCGTCGCTTCTGACAAGTCAATAGAAATGTTTGGTGTTTTGGTAGTCGTTATGTCTTCACGAATGCTTGGATCCTTCAGTAATTTATGATATGATGAAGCTATGCGTCGAGTTTTCTTGTTAAAGCCATAAAACCGGCCTGAAAGTTCGAGTGACATCGCAAGATTTCAGATTTTCAGTTCAGATTTGCATTCATCTTACAGGTCTTTTATTATGTAATATTATTTGCCACGAAGCTTTCAAACAAAGGAATCTAAAAATAGAGCAAAGTGAAGCTATAGTTATAAAAAACATAACTCAAGCATCCAAAAATGCCTCGATAGCCTTAGAAATGACCCTGGGAGACGTAACATGGACATTGTGACCACCATCAGGAATCGTCATTACTCTGATATCAAACACAACAAATTCCATTTCCAACACTCCGATCAAATCATGTAAGGATGAACTGCATTGCATATTGTCGGCCTACCTTGAATTTTTTCCAACAAAACTGTGAACATAATGCGCGTGGCTGACTTTACATATTCCATCATCTTCACCGTGAATGATGAGATAAGGACATTCTACTTTTGCCAGGGAGTCTCTACTAAACCTGCCACCACAGGTCTTTCCTGTATACTCCGCATCTTCCAGGTGCCCTTCGCACCACAGCCTGCTCAGTTGGGTGAGTCCATCAACTCCGAATTGACGTAGAAGTACTTTCCTTCGGTTGTATGGAATGCCTTCTATTCCTGAATCCTTCATCACTGTAATACAATAATACAAATAAGTTCACATTTCCCTTTCATTGAAATGATAACAAAAGTGGCCGAGGAGTAATTACGGTGAAGTTGTTCTGCGGTGAAATGATCATAAAATCCCATCATTCCACACGAAATTAACTTCTTTACAGTATTCTTGTATACTGAAGCTGCATACACTCCACAATGTCCTCCACCACTGTGGCCAAAAATGGAAAATTTTTGATATCCTAATCTCTACACAAAGTTCATATAATGTACAATGTGTGACATTTTCATGAATTATTCCTCATAAGCAGTAACACTAAAACCGAATTAACCGAAGCTTTACCATAATATTGTATTGATTGCATACCTGCATTAGTTTCACTGCTAAGTGGCTGTCTCTCGAGTAGAATCCAGGCGTGAAGTCTTTCAGGAACGGAGGACGACTCAACCCGTAACCTGGAGGATCCCAAGCCACAATCCGAACTTTAGTGTCATCTATTTCGTTCAGTAAAGGTAAAAAGTCTGCTTCGATTGACCCTGGAACCAAGATACATTTTGAAAGTGCCATTGTAGTCAGGACTAAAAAGTTCGTACATGCTTCTTTTTACCCAATGCTCCTGGAATGCACAGCAGGACGTTGTCTCTGTTTCCATCTGTCTCGACGAAGTTTAGAATCTGCCCATCGATAGTTATCTGCTGGTTAAACGGCGATTTATTCGTCTCCACTTCCAGCGCCTTGACGGGCTTGGTTGTAAATCTACGCGTCATGCCTGGAATAAGTAATCTCGTCGATTTCTTCAAGACATGAATCAAAGAGGACATTTTCGTTTTATGAATGTCAGATGCAGATGTAAAATGCGTGATAAATTAAGTTCTCTCTCCCAAAGGTGTGTGTATACTGATTTAAATTGATTCAGAATCTTTATTTATCCGCAGACAAGGCTTCAAAACATATTGATTTGCAGGTAGATTAATTAAGACTTATTTTCAACAACAAACTCGTGATTATTTAACGCTATTTTTTGTTAGTGGTTGATTATGAACGTAGTGAATTACACCAATTACAACTTTCTTGAATTGCACTCGTTCTTGCAAGCACGATGAAAAGTCTAAATGTCCTTCAAATTGTTATTGTAGAGCTGGTTAATCATAATTCCACTCCTTTACCTTTTAGCGAATATGCATACAAAAAAATGACTATTGACTATTACTCTTTATGCCCAAAAAATGTTCAAACCTAATTTACTGCTCCACAATACTCCTCCACGTACGATTTTCCAGCATATCAGTACAAATCGGTAGACAATCGCTAGAAATCAATTGATTGGACCGAAGAGTGAAGAGTTGTCTTGTTTCAGAAAGATGTTAAAGTACTACGCAAAGTGTCGTGCAAAGTTTTTTAATCTACATTTTCCGCAACTTGTTGGCTTCATAGATTTTTGTGAAGCATATCTAGCCCATTCGAATTCGAATCCATTCGACTTGGACGGTTTCCTAAGTCCTATTAGGGATATACAGTGATGTCTTGGAAAATGGAAATTGTAACTACTATGGATGGTCTTTGCCGACGATGACTAGATGACTGTCTTATAATTAATTCGAAAGAAAGAGAACAAGCAAGACTTTAATGTTTTTGTACCCTGAAGACGCGTCTGTTTGACATTCGTTTTTGGCAGAGATTGCGTGTAATGCTAAATGGTGTGCACGAGTGTGGACGAAACCAAAAGAATTTAATTTTACTATGAAGGCGTTTTTATTTTGGGCCGAGTTTGACGAATCTTATTGGAAGAGATGGAAGGAGGTGAATTTCAGCAACAGTTTGGGGAGACGGAAGAACAAGCTGATGCAACCAAGGAAGTAAGATGTCTTACTGCTGTTCTATTTTTGAGTTCTTAATTCTTGGTCAACTTCCAGGGAGTGTATATTTTCGGATGGTAACACACCCTAAAAAGTACTTAAGGTGCAAAACGAGGTTTTCTGTCAGTATGTCATAATTATCACAAAGTTTCGCAATCTTCACCTTGTGTCTTCTTTGAGTCTTTAGATTTACTGTATGAAAGACTGTCATTCATCAAGACTAGAAAGTTAATGAATTGTGAAGATTAAGTGGGAATGGAAAACTTAACTTTGGAACTTCTTGCTATCCCATCCGCATAAAACTCCAAATTGTTCCACTACCATTATAGTAACTTAATTTTAGGAATTGCTCATGAGTCATTATTATAATTTGTACTATGCACAGCAATATTTCTAACTTTCTAAATGACAAGATTAAGATTTCCGTACAAGCTTTTGTGGCTGCTTCTGCCTGTTTAACTGTAAAGCAATATCTTCAAGGAAGCCAAGAACTCGTGGCCATGAATCACTTTTGCTAAAATATGTCACAAATGTACAGCAAATCTGTGTCAGCTGAAACCGAAGAAGATTCATATCTGCCAGAGTCTTTTGGCTTCAAGTGAATAGCTGTGAAACCCCAGTCGACGCAACAAGTACGTAATCTCCCATGTCTCTTACAACATCCGATGCATTCATCACTCACTACACACACCACAATGTCATATCATGGCTTGTTTCGTTTACGGAAACGTGGAACACGCCTCCATCGTCGGCTGATTCATGGAAGTCACATGAGTAGCAACTTATGACTTGTGGACGTCTTTAATTTTGGTTGAGAGTTTACAAATCAGCGATCCAGTCCGACTTTTTAGCTGCAGGCTCGATGAGCTGTAATCCAAAATTGTTGTTAGATGCTTTTAACGCCATTACGAATGAGTTCGCAAAACTACTATGGCCGCATCGCTAAGGTGGAATGACATGAAATGTCCATAAATAGCATAGTAGTAACAGTGTGTCATTTAGTCTCGATTATCAAGTTTAGTTAAAGGCGATTATGCAACTCGAGAGACAATGTGAATGAGAGATATTCCATTGATACAATCCCACCGTTCCTTGACCTTCCTAAACTGCTTGCATTTTAGTAGTTTTGTTGCTTTTTGAAAAAAAATAAACTAGCAGTGTAGACTGGATGATCTTACTTCTAAATATAACCCAATTATACTTCATGTTTATGCTTTATCCACACACTTATGCTTCTACACTTTCTATGTGTGGCAGACGAATGCATTGCGCATTGCCATCCTTGAAAATGTTTCAAAGATGCCAACAAATTTTGGCACATAATCTTTAAGTCACTCCATTTCGAACTCGGTTTAATATTCATTGTTCCACAAGATCATTCAGTTGATTTGGTTCATCTTCTAGTGATCCAGTTTTCAGTGATTCTCTGGACATATACAGCCGTCTGGTTGAAAAAAACTACAGCAACTTTACACACTAGAGTGATAGACCTCCGTGTGTTTGCAAAACTAGGCCATTGTTACTAACCTCCACTCTGTTGAAGAAGTACAATGCATCGCCTTGAGAGAGACTATTCACCCGAGCGACCGGGGGATGAATTGAGGGCGCTTAATAGAGGGGACGATGGAAATACTCTGCGATTCCTGGATGTCCCTGACAAATCCGGCTTACGATCAAACGCTTCCTCCAGCTCAGACTTTTTGAGGGACGACACATCCCCCATATTTCCCCCAGGAGGAGGTCATGCAAAACAAGCGGTAAGCAGTTTCAGAAAAGCTCGCATAGCATTTGTTTTGCATTCCAGTCAGCAACATCTAGATCATAATTAGTCATTATGCAGCGTGTAAAACTAAAAGAATATAGAACAGGAATTTAATTAAAATTAAATGTAGTTATTATCTTAAGAATGTGTCCTGCGAGGATTACTGTTAAAGCTAGTGAACATTTGAGTTGAACAGCTTTCTCAGCAATTGCTGAATTGACCAGACATACTTTTTATGCTGAATTAACGTAGTATATCATTGTACTTTACCACCATCAATAGTGATTCATATGAATCCTGAATTGTCTGTATTTGTAATAGGGTGAAGTGAGTGAGTAGTAGTCTAGAGTGTAGCAGGATACATACATGTAGTTAGGAATATAGCATTCGTAAAAATATTGATCGAAAGTAGCCTTAAGCTGAGTCAGTGAAAGTTTTACTATGACTTTCACACACACTCAGAATCATCCGATGCTACTCCTACGAAATGAGCCACTGCCATTGGCTCCTGTCGAAGGCTTGGCCCGATAAAAAATTACAAACATTCTTTCGACCAAAGTTCTATGAACTTTTACGAAAGTGGGATGCATTATTGCACCGTATTATAGTCAACTCAACAGCCATTAACTCCAGTTTTTGTCACCCACACATACACACACCGACACACCGGAAACCGGTAAACCACAGCCGCATGATACTTGGAGCAATGAAACGCAAAGATTGCATTTGTTCCGTATGTTTTTCGGGATTACGTGACTCCAGACGCCACTTAACTTTCCAAAAGGAAGGAGGGTGGATGAACCAGACCCAAAATTAGATTATTTGAGATCTCTAAGCATTTTGAATTGAATTCAAAGCTGGCTGATGATTTGCTGTTGGCCATGCGGGATAAAAAAGCTTATGAAGATATTCCAAGAGAAGTGAGCCAAAAGTGTGAAAGCGTCATGAGGGGAGCTGCTGACGTCACATTGGCAATAAAATAGCAAAAGTTCATTCAATGCATTCCAGCACGGCGTAGTAAAGGAAGGAGCATCACATGATGCTCTCCAGATTCACCCACTTCTGCCCTTGTTTCTCTTTCACCTGCGACAATCTTGTTCGAGAAGAACTTGATTGAACCATCCGGTACATGGTATTACTTTCTCTAGTGAAAGTGTACCTAGAAGTTCGTAAAGCCTTTAATGGTGTATACACATGGGATGAAATATAGGAAGAGGAAATCAGTATCCGATAATCCGATACAAAATGTCAAAGCAATTACTGGAGGGTGCGTAGTTGTGGAGGCTTTATTAGCCCATATCAAAGCTGATGTAATTTCCTAGAATTGATTAAATCATTTCATGCAGAGCGCAAAAACATAAAGAAAACATTTTAGGCTTCGTTGTGCGTATTTACATAACATCAGCAATTGTGATGAATTCATTTACAAAATTACACCAGCCGGCAGCCTTATTTACATTTTAACTATCGCCTATCTTGAAACTTTATACTTCTATTGCTACAAACGATAGACCGTAAAAGTTTAGATGAATATTAGGTGAGAGCATGTTATGGCTGAGGAACTACTCCCACATTTTTATAGAATAACACGGAAGGAAACCAGGGCATTTGTTTCGTCAGCCAAGTTTCAAGGGAATAATAGAGCGCAAATCCCTGTTTTATCGATTCCGAGAGTTCCCGTCAGTGAAAGTCTACGGCACATCTGAAACTTCTGTGGACTTGTCAGTCGCTTACTTGACGAGTTCGTGGTTCATGTCCTTGTTGACGAAATTACTTTCTTTTGTCATTTCTCAATTCCATGTGCGTTAAACCATTTTATTGCTTCAGAGTTATTCAGAGTCAGAGTTTCTGCCTTCAACCTTTCACCTGTGTGCTTGTATTTTGATTTTGTAAATACACTAGAAATTTTAAATTTCTTTTAACACTACCACGAAATACAATGTGACAAATTATTACAAATTACTAAAATTAAATTAACACATAACTACTGGTAAAAAGAACTTGATCTTCATCTTTGCTCTGACTCTAATCTTCATCCTATTAGCGCTTGCAGTCAATTTCTGCAATCTTCTATCGATAACACTACCAACCTGATACCAACCACTACCACACAGCTATAAACAACTAATTCCAACTTGTGGTCGTTGCATTCCAGTCACTCATCATGTCGGTATGCTTGCATAATAATATTAAGTACAAAGAATAAAATTAAAAAATACTTCACACTTACTGCATTACAATTTATAATGCTTCAGAAGTTTTTTCTAAGATTAACTAAACAGCTACATGATTTTTGCAATGCTGCTCTTGGATGGTGTGCGTCATTAGAGTGAAGATAGTAATCAGCAGGTAACCTCTTTGAACCTCACAAATATTTATTCTGTTCATACTTGTCCCAATTAATAATTAAATTACTTAAAGCTTTTTCGAGTAAACTGTTTAAGTAATTAGTTAGATGAGAAACGGTTGAGGCTCAGAAGCTTCATCGTATCATATTTCCACAACAAAAAAATGACTGACATGACGGATAACTGAGTGAGTGATTAAACATTTACTCTGCTGCCAGAATACACAAACCAATAAATCAAGAAAGACACGAAGTGATACAGATCTGCGGCTCATATAGACTAGCTCGATTATTAGTAAAACCACTAACCGCACAGCTATTGATTAATTCATACAATAATGGACATTGATAAATTGATGAAAGGAGCGATAAACTTGTTACAAGTCAGGCAGGGTGGCTCGTCGGGGTAATTGATAGGATGCGAAAATATAAATCTTCTCTTGTTTTTTGTGGCTTATTTTACTTCTTACCCAATGACACACTATTAACACTAGAGTATACGATGAACGCGTAGTCAATATAACTAAATAATCCTTCAGGCTTCAGACATTAAATACATGCGACTCTTTGTTTCATGCTGCTGCTCCAGGAGAGCAATCCAATTAACCCATCTAACCGCAACAACCAACCAAAGGTGAGTTTATTCATATGAAGTAATATTTTGTTCAAAAATAATTCAAGAATCTGGGCCGGTTATTATCGGTTAGCCGTATATTAGTTATGCAAGATTAAAAGCAGGTTATTGAGGAGAAATTATCTCTTCCTTCCATCATTATCAACCATAATTGAGGAGTCAACAGCAAAAGCTGCACTTGACATTTTATAAAAATGTCCACGTGAAATCATATTCATACGATGCTCTGTAACTTCGCAGTAGCGTGATTCCTGATGGTGTGAGGATAAAATTTAAGAATTGGTATAAAGTACTAAGATTAGTGTAAGAACGCATTTTGGGGTTAAAACTTAATAGATGGTTACTTGTCAGAGGTTCTTACATAAGTTAATTACTTTTGCATCTTAATGACTGACAGAGTGTTGCTCAATCGGATTTCTTCTACTTCGTTCTGATCTTTCCCGACGATGTGGCAGTGGTCGCCCACCAAGTAATAAATGATTTTCTCGTGTTCACTTTTCTGAGAATGTTAAGATTGACACACAAAAAGTTGCTAGACACTCTACATGCATGTGATACAGTTAATTTCAATTCCAAGTTATGATAAGCTTAACCTTTGACTCTAATTAAGTAGAATCTTATTCCTATGACTTATGATGATAGGTCAAGTTAATTCTTCGTATGAATAAAGTGTTCATTGACTTGTCAGTGGGAGTTTGAAATATGTCGGAAGTGTTTTACATAATGTACCTATAAATTGACGATTTCTTTAGAAATATGAGGGCAGATGTGTCTTCCTGTAAAAGATCGGAGTTTCAGTTGTGACGACTAAAAATATACAAAGAAAATATTCATAACTGTTTAGCTTGATGACATTGAGAGAAAGTCAAACGAAGGCGTGGAGGCTCCTATCCTTTAGAATAGAAAGGCATACATGATAATATAGGAAACATTATGATTCTTTGCCAAAAGGGTAGTACGTGTTGTGCACATCATCAAGATGCGAAACAACTCACCTTAAGCAAATTATTCTTAGGGTAAGATCGGGAGTGCAAGTTCAAGAACAAGTAAGTATAAAAGGATGATTCGCGATACACTGGGAGCTCAGTCGTCTCCAAACTTACCACAGATATCTTCCAGTTGCACAACGCCTTGCACACTTCCCACATTTTGAAGCTTTCGCTCCAAGATAAGATCAACTTGAACACAAATCAATTTACTGATTTTTACAAATATTCAATACTAATTACACCTCTGAAATCAACATAATCAATATAATTCTGTTCAGATAGCAAAGTCAAAAGTAATTTAATTGTTCGGTTGACATACACCGAGTCGAATTCTAATCACACCGACACTTAAAAATCACACATACATTTGACACGAATTTGACATTCAACTACTTCGTTATTTACTTTTGATTAGACCCTCATTGACAGTGACATTTTTCCCCCAGGAAGGCTAAAAGATAAAGAATAACCTTGTTGTTTCGAATTGAATAACTTGTAACGCGTTCTTTCAATCGACACTCACACAATACATCTCTTCGAGCTGCGAATATTTCACCGGCTGTGGAATTGATTTTCAAAATCCAGCTTGATTTTTCGTCGCTCTCAGGATCTGATTGAACACGAAGGTTAAGATGGTCGTCAAAAGAGTACCGGTACGATCTCTTCTTTTTGTTTTTACATTTTTGCATGCTAAAACATTTCACACAACGATCATCTCAATCTCTACTAAAAGCTTCTTGAGAGGAGGCGGTCTGAGACGCATTTGAGAATCTCGACCGAGCTCCTTAATCCCGAGTTGTAAAACATCTCCTTATTTACATCATTTTTTATCATTTGAATATCTTGCAACGTGTTTTGTGAACTGCAAGTCTATTTTTAGTTGCTTCCGAAATAGGGCGATTTGAATACAGATCTGAGTAAACTTGAGTTAAATATCTAAAAGTCATGTCAAGAGTAAACTGTGATCTGGGAGCTTGTCAGCATACTATTTTTATTTGAGAGACGGCAAGAACCTACTTCCTGCAAGAGGTTTCTGAGAACCATTTGTCTAATTCAAGTCATATGCTAACATATACGAAGTAAGCAGTATTAAAAGTTTTATGTTGCAAATTTTTCCACTGCTCTCTCTCTACACTCTACACGAAAATTCTTCTAAGACGTGGTGAAGTTAATGTATTGTGTAATTAGAGTCTATGATTCTCCTAAGCATCCATGCCAGGCAAGACAATGAGAGATCGAACAATAAAGGTCTGTCTCAGTGTACGCCTACGACGTAAGCGAATCAGATTCAAGTATTAAATTCCATCCTCCGTTGCGAAATCCAAGTTTCTACATTCCTGTTTATTGGTACTCAAGGATTTAGAAAAGGAAATTGATTGCAACGCTGGATATTTATGATTCTCTGCGGTCTACATGAGACTCACTGATTAGCTTGACAAAGACCGGAGATGGTGAGAATTAAAACCATACTTAATTCCATACGGATTCGTTGAGTCACTTCGCTATATACTTGGCTACATATGGCGTCAGTTATCATGAAAAACTGTTTGACTTTCTCAGATTTTGATATTTCAATATTTACTCTGTGATTGCATGCAACAACGATTTGAGCACTTTCAATTGAACAGTCAGCCTACCTCTGCAGTTCTGCCTGCCCAGTTATGTGCAAATCTGTTGGTTCCAAAATTCAAAGTAGCATAAAATGCAGAGAGGTTTTGCTTTGATTTCCTGTTAGTTTCGAAACATTAATTTCATGTTCAGAGCGTCAGAGTGAGTGACAATTTAGTGAGTTTCTACAATGAAAGTAAATGAGAGAGTTCCTCTTCTCTACAACCGGCATCCCTTGCAAAGACACCGAGTTGTTAAAAAAGCAGTAAGAAACAGAAAAATCATTCTCCATTATCAAAGCAAGAATCTTTGGTTGTCGCTTCATGATATCTTATCTGTCTAGTTAGACACAGAGAGGTCAAAAGTGAGTACAACGAATTTTTATTCAACATCAGTCGTAAATCTTAATGATCGCTATCCACTGATAACCTAATTGAAATGTGAGAATTTTAATGACTTGGGGAAGGAAACACTGCATGGAATTCTGCTAGGTTAATGCACTTGCCCATTAAAATTCAGGATAAAACTGGGATTTTACATTCAGAGAATTCTAGTTGAATTACAGACTTACTAATAAACACGTGTGAATTGCATTCATTGACGTCTAGTTGAAAGTCGAGCTCACAAGTGCGTCGATTCGAGTGAGTAGTAAATATGCATTGTATGCAATTAATAATTGGTGATTGTTGCACAGTTCACAATAATAATATTATTAATACTGCTCGAACCTTCGAAGCATTTTTATGTCTATGTGAATGACAGACTCTGAGCTGTGGGGTTAATTAAACCAAAAGGCAATGTGACCGTGGGTTGCTCTACAGTTTCGTAGCATTGCATGTCTGAAACAATCGAAAATCGACCCTTGATGATATGAACTCCGACTGAATCCAATCCAAAAGTGTAATTGAATAGCTTGGCATTATGCCAGTCTCATAACACGTAAAGAGCCTCTCCTACCATCTCAGCCAATCAAGACTTTCCAAGGAGCTACACACCTCTTTTAGCATACACTCCTCCAAGCAAAACCACAATTAGATTGCTCATTTAAACCACAAAAATATTTAGAGATCCGTTTGCTCATTTATTTGCCTGGAATAATTCTTGTCTTACACACGCACGCATTGACAGTTCTCTGTAACTTGCACATCATATTTTGCATAAGTGGTTACTTCATTAAATTTCTTGACGTCTTTTCGGCCAGCTTATCAACCTACTCTAATTTATAAAAGTGCAGAACACTTGCCAACTAATCCAGTCAGAATTTTTTGTACATAGGTGCAACTAGTTTAGAAGAAAAAAATTAAAGTCGTGTGATCTTTTGAGTATTAAATAATCCCAGCTAGCAGTGAAAAGTTGCAACCATAATTAAAATTCCAAGAATTTTCATTTGATTGCTGTCAATAAAGTTTGATAAGTGAAGACTTTGCAATGCCTTATCTGCGTCGATCGGTGAGTAAATATTACAAATACATGCATAATTGCATTGTGTCTGTTCGTTTAACCCTTACAATCCTGGTAATTCTTCTGCAATTAATCCTTCAGTAATTTGAGTTGTAATTTTTAACAAAACCCTCGAACCACCTACCGTCTAGTCTAGTCTTTGAGTACTAGATGAATTCGAGGTGAATGCATGTGGCATTGGAGATTGGAGATGGGAGATTTCACAACCATAATTAAACTCATCTTGTGAAGTGGTGGTAACAATGCATTACATATTATCGTAGGTTGTAGGTTGCCCTCACGTTACAGTTCGAGGTGAATATGATATTAATTGATCGTGATCAGAGTTGTTTGATTATAATGCAACACAGTTATAAAAGGTTAATTTGCTTTTCATCAGAACCAGAACTATCATAAGTAGGTTTCTGATAATCAGTGTTTCTGCACTGCCTTCCAGTAGTTTGAGAACGACGTATCGACGATAATCGATAATTGTGATTTTTGTATGCAGTCTTATTAATGCAAACAAGGCTTGCCTTGAGAGGTCGTTCCTGATTACTTATTGCTAATTAAAACCTCTCCCTTTCGGTTTGAGAAGTATCACTTATATAAGTCCAACAAGTCCTACACCTCTTTCAACGTTGGAATTATTTACCCTTGTCATCTTAATAATTACGAGTGATGTCGAGACATGGATTATTTATTCCGCCCAGTGAGAAGCAGGATTAAAGGTTTGGGATTTTATGATCTCCGTTCTTTATAATTGAACAAGTAAAGAATATATGAGACAGTATGCATGTCGCATGTGTGTACTCAAGTAGTGGCAGAAATGATACGAAACTTTAATGATCATGCATAAGATAATGGATCACAATGACTTGAGAAGTGAGAGTAATTCAGTTGAATAATAGGTCATGAATTGTTAACTTGGTTTATATTATCCACACAAGAACTAGTAGAACTATTCACCCTTATACTTTTACCTTGAACATTGATTCATGCCTAACCCACGTTTACGTATCCTAAAGAGCGTTAAATAGCAGGTTTTGATTTCAAGATTACGATTTTTCACGACTTCTAGGAAGTGTTAATAGCAGCAATCACACTCTTCTTCTCTTTACTCACGATATTTATCGTATTTAAATACAACTGGAATTTATGATAATATGATAATGATGGGTTGTCCAAAGTTTTATATTCCTGCACTTTGTCCATCTTCTGAATGGAACTCATTTTTAAAAATAGAACTTGCGATATATTGAGATGCAATAGGTGCAGTTACGACCTTCAAAAAATCGTTCGGCTATAAGTAATCTCACATGCGTCATTTCTTTCTTGATGAGGACAGGAATTAGTAAAAATCCTTATGTGAATTTAATCATGCATAATCTTTTATGTCTTGAAGATTAGTGTCAGTAATTTTTAACTCTATGAAAACATTTCACAATTGGATTTTTTTGTTCTACAGGGAATCACAGGGAGGCTTGCACTTGCAATCGCAGCCGCAGCGTTTGGATCCAGTTTCCAGCATGGATACAACACGGGAGTCGTTAATGCACCTCAGAAAGTAAGTTCGACCTCTAATTCGCTTATGCTATGGTTATGGCATCTTGCAAAGCTGTACAATTGTAGTTTTGTAGTTAAATATAAAGGTGTTAAGCCCGGGACTACATGGGCAGTAAGCCAATGTGGATATAACGCTCAGAAATTACTTGCACGGAAAACACTAATGACACCTTAATCTTCTTCGTCGACTGTCATATCTAACCATACTGCTTTTTAATATGCAGACAGAAAGCATTTTCATATGATTTTCAAATGCTAATAAGTCACATGTCATGGCAAATCTTTAGCATTGGCGTCATTTCCCAGTTCAATGTGTTTATGCCTTTGATAGTTTAATACAGTTTCTACTATGGCGAATGGTAGACTTTAGTCGGGGTTCTGAATAATTTCAATTAGCATTTCAACTCATTTGCATCCAGATAATGACACTCATATACTCTCTCCTAATTACTTTAACTAATGTAACTAACTACGTTTATGCTCTAGTTCCTTTTGAGCAAAGTCGGTTGAACACAAAGTTTTTTTTTTGCCAATTCGCACATACTGTGTCCTGGTCTTGGTGCTTTAGTCAGGTTGTGTAATGAAAGAAGTAATGTTCCTACGCAAGTTGCAAAATCCAGTTTGGAACTACGATTATACTACTTCTAACTTTAATGCTTAAGCGGCAATGATTAGTGATTTGTTAACCCGCTATGGACCATTACTTCGGTACATAATAGGATACGCAAAATCATGATTGCGACATAAATATGTTTCTCCAGTTAATAGCAGCAGCATTCTTTAACTGTATAGTAGCCATGTAGAATCAATGGATTTACGAAAGACATCTTGACATGCGATCATTTTTCGTGGCGCCGTCTGAGGAGGTTTGACCGATGCGATTTATATTAATTATTGTACATTTTTTCCTACCTGAAATGTGTTCAGAACGGCAAATGGAGCATAATAGATAATAATTAGAGATCGCAGAAGAACATTCAGCATTGCAAACAAGATTCCTTGTCGATCTACGACTAATTTAGCATCTACAACTGTATCACAACTATTCACAACACAAAATTATGGAAAAATGTTTAATTGCAAGCGAAAAACTTGTTTGATTGATGTTGGTTAAGTTGCTAAATACATTCTTTGTATTTTTTATTAAATTCGGGTGATGATGCAGTAAGGAAGATTTTACGAGTTGAGCTTTTAGCAAAGACAACGATTTCTCGTTAGCTCATAAATCTCTGTAATTTTCCGTTCTTTCTCTTCCATATTAGATGGATTGAAGACTTTCTTTGATGCCCATGCCCTATCTTCATCTAGCTGAGCAAAACTAGTTGGTTTCTTAGCTAATGTGTTGGCTAGTCCATTAATTTCATCAAGTGTGACGTTTGACAACTGAGCAAGAATGAATATATAGCTGATTTGCTCCTTGCTGGTGAACTGATCTTATCGCTGCATGTGTGCAAGTCTATCCAGTCATCAGTGGTGCCATTAACTTCACAGTATGATTAAAGATAAAGATGAATCGTACGACCACGAATTAACTAACAAGTTCAGACAGTGACACTTAAAAATTTCTCACAAGCAACGTATGTCTTATCATTCATAGGCTTTTAGGCATAGATCTTTGTCAGTCTTAGCTGGAAATATCCATAAAAATTTAGCCCCAGTGTGCAAAGTTCTAACTCATTAATTCCTAAATGACGAAATATTTCACACTCTGCTCTTTAGGCGAATGATTGAAAAGTTCAAAGAGTGGCATACATATTGACGGGACAGATGAATTGGTTCTACAAATGTCTCGGAGTTGCAGATGCATTTAGGTTTTCATGTTACGATTGATGTAACAAAAGAACAGAATGTACCTACTCGTTAGTCTCCTTGAACTTGTAGATTCTCAACGAGTTCGTTTGTCGCCAATGTTTGTGAATTTTTCTTGTCTTGGAAGAGCTTTCTGAACTGCATCGCTTTGTGCTGAGTGTACATAAGCTTGGATTTCACTGATAAGGCGAATGCATATATTTTTAGTCTGCGAGAGCCGAAAACTCTTGTTCGCTGAAGTATAATACACCAACCAAGACAATATTAACCTTTTAGTTATGAACAAGGTGAAATGCGTGTCCAGCAAGATGAATGAATGTCACAAACAAAAAGCTTGAAGGCCGACCCTAATTTACTGTTAATACAAAACTTTAGCTAATACTAATTTTAACAATAATTTTTTGTTTCAGCTCATTTCTCAATTCATCAATGAAACAAACTTCGAGCGAAACCAAGAGTACATGGATCAAGCCCGAGTTGACTTTATTTGGTCGTGGACTGTTGCTATTTTCTGCGTTGGAGGTATCATTGGAGCCATGATCACTGGAATCATTGCTGACAAACTTGGCCGGTAAGTTTCATACGACATGCGTCTTGATTTGAATAAACATGCTGGCAATAATAACGGAAATTGCGTTTAATTTACAGGAAAAATGGACTTCTGTTGAACAACATCCCTGTGCTGATCGCTGTGATTCTCATGGGATTCGCTAAGGCCTGCAATTCCTACGAAATGCTTATCGCTGGTCGATTCTTCATTGGCTTCAACTCTGGATTAAACGCTGGTCTTGCTCCGATGTATTTGGCTGAAATCGCTCCGTCTCACCTTCGTGGAGCTGTTGGAACTGTCTACCAACTGGTTGTCACCATTTCCATCTTGGTCAGTCAAGTTCTCGGCTTGGAAAGTCTTCTCGGAACGGAAACCAGGTGGCCAATTCTCTTGGCTGTCACGATCATTCCGGCTATTTTCCAACTCTGCACTCTTCCACTGTGTCCTGAGTCTCCCAAATTCACTTTGTTGAACAAAGGCAAGGAAATCGAAGCTCAGCGAGCACTCACTTGGTTCAGGGGAACAATTGAAGTTCACGATGAATTGGACGAGATGCGTGCTGAATACGAGCAGATGAAATCTCAACCTACCGTCACTCTGAAGGATATGTTCGCCAGCCCTGCTCTCCGAAGCCCTCTTATCATTGCTTGCATGATGATGTTGGCTCAGCAATTGTCCGGAATCAACGCTGTCATCTTCTTCTCCACCAAGATCTTCACGTAAGTTAAACTTCTAGTAGTAGGCTATGATTCCATTTTGTGTAGCAGAAGATTAATTTCTTGCGTTCACTATTGATTATAGCTCAGCAGGATTGAACGAATCTACAGCCCAAATCGCTACTCTTGGAATGGGAGCCATGAACGTCCTCATGACCGTCATTTCTCTGGCTATCGTTGAGAAGGCTGGAAGGAAGACCCTTATGCTCTTTGGATTGTCCGGAATGTGCATTGATGTTCTTCTCTTGTTCTTCTGCATTCAGAACAAGGTGCGTGGATTAGTTCCAGCAAAAGCTGATATATTATTTCTCGAAATTCAAGTTGAATTGAACTTAATATTTTCCACTTCTGTTTCTTCTAGGATACCGCATGGGTCTCATACTTCAGCATCTTCTTGGTCATTTTCTTCGTCGTGCTTTTTGCATCTGGAGTTGGATCCATCCCTTGGTTCTTGGTGTCCGAACTTTTCAGCCAAGGCGCACGACCGATTGCTACCTCCATTGCTGTCGCTGTTAACTGGACTGCCAACTTCGTTGTTGGATTGTCCTTCCTTCCACTCCTCGTAAGTTCATACCTTAATTAGTTCTTCCAATATTAGGAAATTGAGATATTATGACAAACAAGCTATAACATCTTTTGAATTGTATTTTTTCAGGGACTTCTCGATGCATATGTCTTCGTCATGTTCTCTGTCATCCTGGCTTCCTTCGTCGTATTCACATGGTTCAAAGTTCCAGAAACAAAAGGAAAGTCAATTGATGAGATCAGTGCGATGTTCAGACAAAGAGGATACACTCAAGGATAAACATTTAGGATATTAGGTGTTAAGTGAAAAATGGTATTTTAGGTTACGTAAGCTCTCAGAGAGAAACCAGACATGTTTTACTTGTTGCTAATCGGGAATTATCCAATCAGATTTCTTTATTGAAGATTGAAGCGCAATCAAGGTTATAACAGAAATTCACGGAATTACAAAGAACCACACATATACACTTATTTATTTTTTGACGTAAATTACCGTGCAATATTTTTAAAGCAATTTAGTCACTGCGAAAGTACTCGCAAGTAGTGTCACGTAAAAGGAAGACAGTTCCATATAAATGTGTATATCGTAATAGACTCTACGGAGTATGTATAAGGTACAATGGTGCGTGGAGATGAAAGGGTATAAGATTGCATTATTTATATTTTAAATCGAGTGAGAGAGGAAACCTGAAGTGGTGGATGGAAAGTTATTATCTTGTCGTTTAATAATTTAGTTATTATAGATGGTAGATTATGCGTTAATATTGTCTGTGATTTGTAGCGAATGATAATACTATTGTTTGTTTTAAGCCCACGTTTTGTAGCTCCGATTTTTGTAGAATTATGTGAATATAATAATTGTAACTTTACAGTGCAGCTCATGAATGACACATCATTCTTCTTCATTTTTACTTGTATTGCATGAAAGACACGAATATACCAAGTTCCTGTGGAACTTATGTCTATCCCCTACTGTACCCATTAAGTCATTTTTAGCACAGACTTAATGAGCAAAAGCTACTTGACTTTGAACGAGATGTTGAATAGCCTTCGTCACTGCCAAGTACTTTTGTGATACATTTATGGTGGGATGATAAGGTTGAAAGTAGACAAGCACTTCTTTGAATCACTTCTTTGCTTGTTGGAAACTGAAAATGGTACGCATGGTTGATAAGAATGCAGAATGCAGGTGAAGAAGACTTAGCTAACATTGTAGACTGTGACATTATACACAAACTATATATTGTGAAATATTGCAAATTATGTAATTTATCTGTAATATGAAAACTGTCAGATTATATAGACGAAGATAGGAACAAGATTTTTCATCCAACATTATTCGAAAGATTCATGATCTTATGTGTTCCCTACCATTACCTTGGAAGACTGCATGCAGAAATACATAAGAATCTATGGCAGAAAACTACATTAATCAGAAACTAAATAAAATCAGTACAACAAATTAAAGGTTCCATTGAGTATGGACTAAGTGACTCAAGTTGTCATGAAATGGTTGGAAATCATTGAAGTTCTTATTATTTGTAAGATAAAGATACAGGTATTATATGATGGTGCTTCCTATGATGATTGGATGCAGTCGAGTGTTTACATGCAGTCTTACTTCTGTCTTACACAATTAAGAAATAGCCAATTAAGCAGCAGCCAATATCAGTAATTTAAGCCAGGATAATATGTTGTGTTTAGTTAGTCGAACAAATCATAGCATACAATTAAAATTCCAGTCAGATGTCAGAAGGGTATTATTATAGGCATAATTGTGTAAGGAATCCTTACCTGCAGACATTATTTTATCGTTGATTAATTCAACACAAAATGAGAAATGAGGTGAGGAAATACAAAACCAAACGTCAAAAGGGAGGTGAACTTCTTTGATAGCTTAATAGCATCAAGTAGACAAAATTATGTACAACTGATTAGTCCAGCGAATAGTAGAGTAATTAAGACATTTGAAGTAAAAATAATTGTTTATAAAATGCAGCAATGTTGTATAGTTTTCGGGCAAACGTGCCGTATGAAATAATAAATGTTTTAGTACAAGCTTTGACATGGTTATTTTGATTTCCTCATTGAAATGATACATTTATTAATTTTGGAGCGTTTATCATTACTTCATAATAATTAAATATTGTTTGTTATAAAATTCGCAAATGAAGAACAATCACTAATTTAAAGATGAACAGCTCGTTTCTAGTAACACGCATTCCTTCTTACTTGTTTCTTCTGTAAATCACATCCGCTGTTTCTGAAAATATCGGAGTGGGCATT
>JAQGAC010000217.1:0-33576 GCA_034696585.1 Isotomurus maculatus
TGATGAGTACGGCACAACACCTGACAACTCGTCATCAAGTATTACTTCAGATAGTGAACACAGTGACTAGTACTAATTATTGGTATAAAAATTACATAATAATATCCATGTGTTATATATTGTTATTTAAAAGTATTGTGAAGGTCGTGTAAACCTCATTACAATTATTCGAAAAATATGTTAGAAAGTTAAATGTAAGTAAAACCACTCTAGAAATAAGATGTGACTGAACTTTAGGAATTATGTTAGAAGTTCCAATGTTGGATAGAAGTAAACCGAGTATACGCAAGTTAATTTTACCTTCTATTTGAGTATAGCATATGAAGATAATAATGTGTCAATTGCAAATTGTAATTGTAAGTTACAAGTTACTGTGTATAAATTAAATAACTCTATTCTCGCTATTAAAAATTGATGTGCAGTCAGTGAGTACGTTTACCTATACGGTCCTTGATATTATTAGTAACAGGAGCTCAGACAAAGTCTCTGGCTGATTTTATTGTTGGTTATCTGTACTGAAGGTGTATTTCTAGGAGCAGTTTCCTGTAATGTGTAATTTAATGAAACTAAACAATAATTCACTTAGAAATGAAATGTCTAAAGATATACCATATACATGTATTGTCAAATCTACCATCACAACCATAAATGTGTTTTATTGTATCGTGTGCCAACCATCTACAAATGTTGTATTAATTGAAGATTTAGAAACATGAGTGAACTGGTTGTTCAATTTATAATCATAGTATAAGTAGAGATTATACACCAACATTTAAATAAGAAAATACTAAAGGATAAGGCTTCAGCTTTGTACACCAGCTAAAATGTATGATACTTAAATATGTAAACACCTCTAAAAAGTGTGGGGGTGGAATATTACGCTATGTTATGAATAGCTTCATTAGATGTAGATATCATTCCTAGTATGATGTAAATATGTATGCAAGTATGAGTGAATGAGTGTTAAGTTATGAGAAGTTGAGTGTGGCATGGGTTTTTCCCAACACACAGGTTTTCCCCAACTTTCTCTTGTGTCTTTCTTAATTACTGCAGCTGGATTAAGACCGAGACTTTTTGTCTCCTTCCAGTAATTATGCAGATATGAGGACGAGTATTTAAACTCCGAAGAAGATCTCATCTTGACTTCACTTCGCACTTCCATCCGTCTCACCAACACCGAGACAAGAAGTGTAGTCATATTAGTTATATTACTGTTAACTTATTTAGTTTGTACTTGCCCCAATACTTACTACTAATAAATAGCCGCTTCTTTTTTAACACAACCGTCCTTAATTAATCATCTCAACGAACCCATCACCAGTACGGTGACACCTCCATACTCTTACATTTAAGGTTGTCCCATGTCAATGTCATGAATTTTTGTGTCCGACATGTCAAAAATGTCACGGACATGACTATCATGTCATAAATGTCACGATCTTGTAATTTGTCGTAGACAATACTGACAAATGAGACATTTTCTATTGACATGTATCATTTGTCGGGGACATAATCAATTTTTATTTTATAACAAGGCCAATTTGGCTACGAAAAATTATCTTTTGCTACAAATCCTTTCAAAAATTTCAATTGTAGGGCAAAGTCGGCTTTAAAAAACCATATTTTGCTACGAATCCTTGCTAAGTAAAAAAAATTGGGCGATTTTGTTTGAAAAAACTAGCTTTTTGCTAAAAATTCGCCCCAAAATTGTCTGTCATAATGTCATAGTTTTTCAAGTCAGTCATTTGGGACAACCCTGCTTACATTACAACAATAAACCTGGTTAAACTTGTCACCCTGATGACACAGAATATTCAAAAACATGTTTCAAAAATCAAACCGTCTCAATGCCTTCAAAAACGCAGGAACTATCTTGTTCAACAATGTGAAGTAGTAGAAGTAGTTAATAAAAAGCTAAAGGTTATTGTGTGTCTCAACTCGTGTCAACCTGCCCTGTTATTGCTGCGACACATCGTACCTTAAGAAACAACTTTTGACGAAATCCGTTTTGCAGCACTTAAGCTGCAACAGTGGGAATTTGTATTAACACAAACTCTTGATTTTTTTTCGGCACAAGCAAATCGCATTTTAAACCGGCGTGACAAATTTCAAAGCTATAGCTGTTGTCGTAAATGAGTGGCACGCGAGAAGTTCACGACAGACAGACGTCCGGATGGACAGATTAGGTACTCCTATATACAAGCCCAATTACAGCCTGAAGCCTCCAAGGTAAAGAAAAAGGAATGACTAAAGAAACTAAAATCTGAGTTTCTGAAGGGGGTGTTTCTTTGTATTCAGTTGTTTCCCTTAAGCTATGAATTCAAGAAACGATGAAATATCGGACCTATTAAAATGTAACACCTATGTTATTTCGCACCTACGAAACAAAACCTATAAAACAGCATACATATCAAGTCATTACTATGAACATTCGGCCACCCGATGAATTGATATCGACAATACTGTGACGCCTATATAGTCGGTGGAGAATAATGGCCTTGATATCTTCAATTGAACCTGTAAGCTTTATCTTCAATCGCCGGAAACAAGAAAAATTAAGATTTCTATCCTGCTTGGGAGTTCAATTTATCCCGTTCCTGCATATTTTGCGTTAATTTGTTAAATAATATTTGCTACTTTGCTATGATACTCATCTCACACACATATTTTCAAACAATAATCTCCCATACTTTAAAGACACAACTTACTTAGCTTCAATTTAAGATTTTAATGAAGAATCACAGACAGTGACCCTCCTTAGAGTAGATAAAATCCGCAGTTATAATGAGATTATTATGGGATGAGGTTCGTTGCTGTAAATCTAACGCATCATTTTAAAGTGAAATAGCAAACAATTGAGTAGAGTATCGTCATATTATTATCTCTGACCGCAAGCTTTTACACAGTTCATTTTCATACCAAAGAATTTCAGGCGACTTGTAGATAATTTCCAAAGGCTTTACTTCTTGTTCTGTTGACGTTCATAAACCAAGAGAATTTCCCAACCGCTGGGATTTTCCTGTTATTCAATTATGATCGAAACACGACAATTTGTTGCAGAATTATGAACCAAGAAATGTGAACAGGAAAAATCCTCCTCTTTTCTTAAATATATAAAAAGGATACGTTCCAAAAGGCATGAAACCTAACCGAGGGATGAGAACAACTCAAGGATAGTTGATTTATTGATACTCTTTATTAAAGTGTTTTTCCTGATTTAGTACAACAGACCAGACTTGAGTAACAAAAAAGGGTGTAGAAGAAGACATAAAACCATCATTAAATTAGTTAGATTATATCTCTTAAGTCCAACCAAAGATGATTTTATACAAGTGTGCAACGGGCTGGTTCTTTACAAATTTGTTTTTAAAAATCATTATTTTGGCCCAACCAGAGACGGGTAATACAGGCAAGTTGAGTTTAAGACAATGCAAGACGTTGAAAACAAACTCTGGATTACCTGACAAGACCACACAAAGTATCTTACTTCCAATTGAATTATTTCCCTTCCGATCGGAGAGCAACAACTCGGTTGAAGTCACGTGAGTTTTGTGGAGTTTATGTAAACGTATTACTACTGCATATACATGTCGATTAAGGGGTTTCTTAGCAAAGGAACTATGTATCAAAATTTGCAGCCTTGACTACTTCCCTGAATCACTGTATTGTTCTAAGGGATTGCATGAGGAAACCACGATAGATTTCAACGGGAACCTACAGCTTTTCAGATACGGGAACAAAGAATATTTCAAAGAAATTTCGTTCACCGATGAGCACACATTACATGTTGGGGGAATATTGTACAGCATGGATGAATTCTGCATTATAAGGTGATATTCTGGTTTGCTCTACATATATATTGATTTATTTAGGCGAAATATATTTACATCGGCACCTCATTTAGTGCCGTATCTATGAAATCCTTGACCATTCAAACGTGCACTCGAGAGTGTAGCAAAAGAAGGCCTTGCATCCGACGGTGCTGCGCAGGTCAGCAAGGAATTCCTATTTTCCCTTCCCGATCTGGGAATGACGTTCCGTTTTCATGTCAACCAACGCTTAGTGAATCTGGGGGAAAATTTTGGACGCCATTCCAGTCGAAAATTATTGCTCTCAACAAAAACAGCATGCATTTTGCTTCGGCCGATCTTTCAGAATATCAAACGAAAGGCTGCAAACTGCTGCAACTGAGGGAATCAACGGTCAAAAGCAACATGTAAATGACGAATATAAGTACTGTAAAATTCAATCTTTCTGATTTTTTAATTGCCCAGTGGCTTGTGTCTAAAAATTAGCTTTTCTCAGAATCGACCGCAGTCCTTACAGTGCCGTTCCACTCGCACTCCTACACTGAAACTTTACTTTGTCTCAAATCTCAACACATGCATTGAGAGGGGTGCGTGTATCTGGCACTGAAAAGACTGCGGTCGATTCTGAGAAAAGCTAATTTTTAGACATAAACCACTGGACATTTAAAAAACAGAAAGGTTGAATTTTGCAGTATATAGATGTTCAGGACTAAATTTTATTTTTTTAGGTTGGTAATAACAGGAAATGGAATGCTGCTTTTTAATTTCGGCAATAAGTCCGACGTGGTGGATAACTTTTGTATTGATGGTTTGTTTTGCAAAAACCAAACTAGCCCTACGTGTAGCAATGCAGGGGAAGTTGTACACGTTTACGCGTGCAACATGGATGAGAATTTATTTTTGAATTTTGCACCGGAAGAAAAAATCAAAGAGAATTCATTACCTAGCTACGATGACGCGGATAGTAAGAAAATGGGCCTTCCAGGGTGCAGCGACACTTTTGACCAGGCTCCAGCTTCAGTAAGCTTGCCTTTTTGGTTTTTTGCAGACAAAAGAAATTCCGCAAGAAATCCTGTTACAGTGACGTACGCTATGATATATAATGCAAACAGGAAGCTTTAAAATATTCTTACTCGAAGCTTTTTATCAGGTTGGACAACTCAATGGATATAAAGTGTCCCCATGGACATGAAATCAGCACCATTGACTTCGTTTACGGGAACCAAACACGACACACAAGAACAGTGTTTCACAACAACACTTTGCTAATGAATAACTTGGTCTTTGGTTTTTACGAATTTTGCGTTGAAAGGTACCTTCATTAAAACAGTATCAAAAAACGAAATGGTCCAGAAAACAAATGATAAAAAAGGTAGCCGATAAAATCTCATGTTTTTTTCACGCACAGGGTTGTTCCGCTGGTAAAGTGCAGCAATTTGGCACAAGGTGACCCGAGTTCGATCGTAACAGTTCATACTAAAACCTTTTTACACTTGAATTATACAACGTAACTTCGTGCACGGCCAATGCAGTAAATTCTTTGACAAATAAATGCTGCATCAAACCACTTACACACTAAAAACTACAAAGTACCCTGAATTTTAAAAACTTTTCAAACATAAAAATTCGTAATTATGTGGCTTTTAGTGTCTCAATGGTGTGATAAAGCAATTATTTGTCATAAAAATAGTGCGAATGTGTGTTCCCGAAGTTACTTTGCAAAATTCAAGTGCGGAAATTTTGTAGTTTGACAAGTTAGGATTGAACCAGGGTCTGCTTGTTCCAAATCAGAGCACGAATCTAACCGACCAAAGAGGCGCGTAAAAATCATCTTATCGGCTAACTGTTGTGTTTCTGCACCATTCCGTTTTTCGATACTTTTGTAGTGAGGGTAACAATCTGTACATTCCTGACCTACATATGAGAATTTGGTATATATATTTCTGATTTATTTCATCAGTTTGTTTCACAACTCGATTTCCATAAGAACCTGTAAGAAAATTTGCAACAAAATGTCCCCTTGCATAAATCGGTGCTGCGTTGGTTTGAAACATGTGAACTTGCCGGCTTTCTTGAGCAACACAAAAAGTTCATTCCGATGTGACTTGCCTACAGTAGTTCAAGTTCAATGGAATCCTGTTTTATTCCACAACGTTGAGGAAGTTGCGGATTCTAACTCCAATGGAACTAGAATCAAGTTTTTCTCAAGGGTTTACAATCAAAGGCAAGGTTCTTGCAGATATTATACAAATAATCCTAATGAAAATCACTTTGGAGTTCTTGAAGCTTCCCCGTAATTTATTTTATTCAAGCATATTTAATACAGGCTTCCACCAATAAAAAACTTAAATAGTATTGCTTTTTTAGACTTAGATTTCTTGAAAACGGAAAACTGATGCTGAAAGTTAGCTATAATGAATGGATACATGTTGAGGAAAACAGTTACTGCGTTGAGCCATTTTTAAGACATGACAGTGTGGGTGGTTTGAAGTATACCGGAAACCCAGACGACACGATTGTTCGTATTTGTTCAGCAATTCAAAGAAAATCCGGCTATATTGACAACGTAATACTTTTACCTTAAATGGATTGAAAAATAACACTAAAATAATGTTTTTGATTTTTTAGTCACCTAAGCTCTTAGCGTCCTTATTTTTTATTTTCTCGCTCTTTTATGTAACAATTGCTATGTTATATGCAATAAGGACAGACAAGGATCCTGTTTTTCGATGGAGTATAATTTTTTGCTGTTCTTCAATGGCATGGAGTTATGTTGCTTTAGGATACAGCCGCATTGCCTACCTTATCCACACAGCACAACCCAATTACTTCAGTGTGTGCGCTGGGATAGGTTTGCCTCATTATCTTTGGTTTGCATATGCATTAATATGTTTATATTTCATTAGAGTTGTTCACAGGTATGTTCACGAACTTCATTTTCCTATCCGGGTTCTCATGGACTACTACTATAAGCTTTGACGTCTGGTATTCTCTGACGTATGTTTAAAATTTATTTCTTCTAATCCGATCTGCTGATTTCCGATTCCAGTTAACTTTGTTAACTAATTTTGAAGGTACTTGAGCCCTCAAAAGAAAAGCAAGGGAAGAATATGGTGGTATGGACTGTTTGCATTTGCATTCCCGGGAATAATTGTGGGTACTGGCATCGCCTTAGATCTTATCTATCCGTAAGTTTTCTGATATAGACAAACCGTTAAGGAAATTTAAAAAAAATTTATTGTCTAGGAATCCTCTATTCACAAATATCATTGCACCTGCATATGGGAGATCCCGCTGCTTGTTCCGATCAGATGCAGCACCTTTGGTGTATTATTACGCACCATTATCTTTACTCCTTTTACTCAATTTATCATTCTTTGCCGGTGCTGTCTTTCAACTATGGAAATCTAAGAGAACCGTTTCAAAGTCAGTATCTGATAACTACTCTTCTAAATCGTAAGGATAGCAAAGTATCGATTATTAAGCCTTGCAACCAAATCTTACTCAGGTTTTTTTGCAGATTCTTCTTAAATTTAAAGCTGTTTTTGCTTATGGGGCTCCATTGGGGTTTGGACATTCTCTCATGGTTGGCAACGGAACCAAATGTACCTCCACCACGTTGGACTGTTGCAATTGACATTATAACAATCACTCAACCTGCCTTGGTTTTTATTCTTCTTATATGGAACAAGGACAATAAGCAATACTTCGGTTCAAAGTATTCGTGGGTCAAAGGTAGCATTAATCGAGCGGTTCTTATGTAAGGTGTTTTTCAAATATATCATCTGGGTTACTAGTCACAGTCAAGCACGTGGACGCTATCGGTGTTAACATAAAACTCTTGGTCGCATCATGCTTTTGTTGGAAATGTGGACAAGAAAGAGGTAACGATACAATCGATCGGAGTAACATGACAAGTGAGACTCTGTAACCAACTATATGGCAAAAAAAACTTGCTGAATAAAATTTACAAAATAATTGATTTTTGAAATATCTGCAATCGAATCCCCCGACCTGAAAGAAATAAGAAACCCCCATTACCTACATTCGTTCTAACCACAGCCAAAAGTCCTATTGCGGATTATGTCAGAAAAGAGAACTCATTCTCTATAGCACCTTCTATTTTCATGTTCACATACGAATTCTAGTTGAGTCAAAACAAAGTTTTAAGCAACAGATTTTTAATACCTAGACGTTCAGCAAATAATTTGGCCCAGTCATCTTTAGACAGACTAATGATATTATTCTCTTCCACATTTTTTTTAAACGATAGTAAAGCTGATGGTCAAATATTAGCGGTGTTGCTGAAAATATTAAGAATGGTCTGTGTTTAGTAGTTTTGAAAATTTCCCTTTGTATAAACAATTAGCTGTTTACTTTTTTACTTGTATACTTTTTCAATTTTGAGGGAAGGTTCAGGATATTTATTAAGCGATTTCAAAAACACTAGGGTTATTCTTTCTGCAAAAAATTGACGGAACTTTGGGGGCATTCCATCACCTTCTGAAGACTTACTGACTTTCCTGAACTTGATTGTTTGGATAGCTTCTTCAAGAGTAGACGTATTTGTTCACCTGGCCCAAGATGAAAAGTATTCAAACACGAAGTTGCATATTTAATTTTCACCACACGTTTGAACTGAGTTCACAGTAATGTTCTTGACTATTTCATTGTGTTTGTTCCTTCTAGTCTCAATATTTCAAATTGTCCAGGCAGTTGACTGTAATTTACACTTCTGTTTATTTTATCCTGTGAAGAGTAGCATTTCAGACTTTTCTTGGTGTTAACTGATTGCCGGTCTTGGACAAATTTGGAAATCATTTCTTTCGATTTGAGTGAATCGGTTGTTCCATAATGTGCTTTCTGTTGTCCACTTTAGCTTGCAGACATTTATTCTCAGTTTTATAACTGTGCGCTTTTATTTAGTAATATTTTTTGTGTAAAATCTTGTCAGATCCAAAAAAAAAGCAACAAAACCAAAAAACGTATCCATTAAAAGCAAAAACTATAAAACCATGAAGAATAATGACAAGCGCAACAATATATTGGTTTTGGGGTTACCTGAGAAACCGAAAGAAACGCAACTTCATCTTAGTATCATCGACAAGGCACAGACAGCACTGTGCAGTCGGTAGTGTGCCGAATGGTGCACTGGGTTCTCTTCCCAGTGTAGGTGTGGGGTTTTTCCCACAGGGTTTCTCCCACACTACACACTACCTCTGGTCAGTGTTCTATGTCATGCACATGAAATAGATTTTGTGCATTCGTGCGCACGAAATGCATGCAACTGACATAAAAACCTCAATTGTTGGCAAAGAGCCACTAGGAGGGGTATCTAGACACGCTGCAAGGTCTACTCTGCCTGAATTTATTCATTCAATAAGATTTAGTCAGTGCACTACAGAGTTTCAAAGTTGGGAAAATTTCAAAATTTTAAAAAATCGGAAGAAGGTCCCATTCGAGTCCACAAGACCACATGTCATTGGGGCGAAAAAAAAATCAAAATACATGCGTCTGCAGCGATTTTTAAATATGACTTTGCTCAGACCGCTTCAGTTGACATGGGGTGACTCTTAGGCTGTATAAATAATTAAGATTAGTGTTGAGTTAAGGCGTGAGTCCTTTTAGAAGTGGTCTTTGCACTCCCGCATAATATTAGTTGAGTCAAGTGAGTCGGGTATACCAAATCCTTGAATTTACATTGTGGTATATTCCATAGTATTCTGTGGATATATATTTACTTCAGAATAAAACCTACATAAATTAATTAGCAGTTAGAGCTATCTTTTTGGATTTCTCAGATGCTTTGCATCGGACTTTTCGTTTTGATTCTCATCTTAGCTTTCATTAATTAATGCAAATTAGAGAATCGATATTTAGTAGTCTGGGATAAGGCCCTTGGAAGATAAGGTTAAACAAGTGAGAAATATCTCCACAACTATAGGCCTAGTCAACCGAGGCCAGCTCTACAGGTGTAAACTAGGAGTGAAACAAAACCGCTTCCCCCTAGTTGCCCTAGTATTAGTTTCCTTGATTTACCTTTCCTGTACTTACATGTAATGCCCGGTTGAGTGGCTTTCTAATGCTTGTCGACATGTAGATGTGGTTGCTGTTTAAAACGTCAATGACCGTTCCGTTGACTTGTGACCCTATTATCACAGGTCAGGTTATTATGATGTTCCTTTGATACCTCATTCTTGTGAATGTGGCAATTTAAAAATCTTGTGACCTGTGACCTGGACTGACCTGGAGGGTATAAAACAAAACTGGAACTGGGCGATGACCTTAGTATTCATGATGTAAAAACAGAATTTGGAGAAATTGGTGCTATATTTGAAAACAACGTTTCGGTTCGGTCAAACAGACAAATCATTCCCACAAAGAAGCTTGACTATTCCCTACTACACCTGGCAGAGTCTCAAAGTAATGCTATAATGTCCAGTTCTGTCGGTTTTCCTGCGTAAAATCGCGGACGTTTTAATTGTAGGTCGTCAAGCAACAAAATTAAGGGGGAACCACACCCACAAGGTAAAGAAACTGAAAATTCTTTTTATTGCATAAAACAAAATAAAATATTTCTTTCAACTTTTAGCTTAATATATCACCAAAAAGAACATAGCACATACTGCGTTTCATCAAATTAATTTCCCCCTTAATAATGCATAAATATTTTAAATCAGACTGAACCAAGCAAGGTATCATATTATTAATTCAAGTACAACGACACTCAACTTCATTTGACATAATGATTCAAGGTTGGGTTGATGATTCATGGTAGATTTTGGAATAGAAATATTTTCTTCGACAGATGGAAATAATGAAGTTATGTGCTTTGTCCGTTTAGGTGATTTCTTGAACTAAATTTGAAAAAATTAGTTTATTATGTTTTGTACAACTAAAGTAATTTTCAGTCTTTGTGTTGGTGTGGTTCTCCCTGATTTTGTTGCTGGACGACCTACCGTTACAAAGTCGGCGATTTTACGCAGAAAAACAGACACAATTGGAGGTTATAGCAGTAATAATAGATCGGGTGTAAACGAGAAGCGAAACGACACCAAGTTTAGAAGTAATTTCCTTGAACCACATTCTCTGAATCAATTTTTCTCTAGTAGCTGTACGTTTACGTCATGTAAAGGTCAGTAGCAAAATGAAACTGCCATGCAGAGACGGGTGCTGTTTAAAATGTTAATGATCATTTGACTTTGACCTTGCAACCTGGACCCGTTCATTGGTATTTGTCACAGTTGCTGTACTAATCACATTTAAGTTGAATCTAGCGTTAGTTTGATTTCAAGAGGTCACCTATTTTGACCTGAAAGTCGCAGACATCTCATGTATTAGTCTTTTGGGATCTGCAGATCAAGTCTTTTTCAAACATACCCACATGATAAAAATCTAAGTAGTTTAACAGCATGAAAAAGATGTTACAAACCAAGAAATAACCTGATCTAAACATGAAGTGAACTAATCGCTGATTTAAATTCACTTCTGAATTTTCCTGTACCATCCTTTCGCATATTTAAATTTTCCATCTACAGGGTGTTTCATTCCAGAGTGTACACTTTTGTCGTACGATTTCTTCAAAACCGTTGGTCATATCGAAAAATGGAAACGCCGATTATAAATGTAATTGAATTTCCAAGAAAATAACCTCCACAAATTTTTCTCAAAATGCCCCGGTGCGTTCCATTAAGAGGGAGGTTCATATAGTGATGAGAGGAGATTTTCAAAAATGTTTATTTCTGGGCTTACCCAGCATTCAGCTTTCTCTCAACCCGGAGAAAGTTCCAACTTTCTCTACCCCCACAATTTTCTTTCAGTCGGCACACATCGGATTTTTTGAAACGGCGTTTTTGCTTTCCTCCTATCTTCGCATATGGTAATCTTCCTATACCCCGCAATGTCAATTTCACGGATTTTAAAATAGGCAGGTATAAGAAGATCACTATTTGCGAAGCTAGGAAAAATCAAAAACCTCGTTGTCACCGACTATCGCCACTTTTTTGCGGGGCTGTAACTTCGTTAAAAGGGGCTATGCAAGAAAATGGTCCACAGTTTATCAGCCGAATTCGGCAAGCCAATTACTAATGGCTGGTTATGCATACGTTGCTGGAAGAATTATTTTTGGTAAAACTGCCATCTTTGAGATCTATCTAGTCAGTGGGTACTCAACATACAGACTTCATCGATATCTTGAATTAAAGCTGAGACCTTCTCCTCCAATAGTGGGGGAAAATTTTTAGATTTCCATTTTTAGATTTCCATCCTGTTCCTGAGTTATTAACTCATTTATGTGAAAAACGTGTTTTTTGTCTATTTTGCTGTGTTGCTCAGCTCACAGACAACTTTTCCAACAATCTTCTCCCAGCATTTTGAGCGACTAGTCTAAGCTTCAATTTGAGACATCGATGAAGTCTGTACGTTAAGTCTCCTCAGACTAGATACAGCCCGCAGTTAACATGGGATTCTTATGGGATTAAGTATGTTGCTAAGAATATGACCAATTCCGTTAACTATTACTTTATGCATACGGGGATTTTAATATTCACATGGAGAAGGAAACCGGCAGCGGTGTTAAAAAGTTCAATAGAATGATCAGTAGAAACTGAAAAAACATGTTATAGCAGCAACCAGATTAGATGCACACATTCCAGTAATAATTTGTAATGACACAACAGACTTGTAGACACAAAAAATACAAGTTAATACAACTGATACTTGCTTTTTTGTTCTTAAAATATTTACTAATAGACGCGATTTTTAGCCTATTTTCGTTATACTTTCCTTTAAAATTAATGAAGCGAAAATATTATTCCAACAGAAAACCCAAAAACCTTTTACCTTTAAAACGATACCAAGTTCGACTAAACTGATAAAAAAACTGTGACTGTGATAAAAACTGACGGAGGAGATAGAGTTTTAAAACTGGCAATGAGTGATTGAGTCGTATTCGAATAAATATTTTCCCCATGGGTTTCGACTCCTTAGTCATGAATAAAATTTCGAAATAAAACAACTTAAGCGTAATCCTTTTACTTTGAAGATTATTTCAAGTTTGGCTTACCGTGCTAAAAATTGACGGAGCAGGTTGGATTTTAAAATTATAATGAAGTCGAATTCGGTTAGCCAGGTAACTCATGGATTTTCGAATCCTTTTGACCCTTAAATGTACAAATATTAGTTATTTTTGCAATTTTTTCTCAAATGTTAATGATGTGCATGACCACAACAATGGGTCATCTCTGAATCTGTATATTTCTGCTCTTGTAGATTTAAGTATTTAACAAAGTACAACCGTCATTGTAGCGGAGAGATTTCTTTACATTTATTTATTAACAATATAAAATTTATCTCAATTATTATTGGATAAAGAGCGAAGCAGTGAATTTCATTAATGGTATTATCTTAACGCATGTGTATGTATATATCTCTTTATGAATTAGATACATGCATTGCTTGTGAGGAATTACAAAATGAACCTTAACAATCGTTGTAATAGGGATAACTAGGATTGCACACAGGACGAGAAGGTGGGCGTTCGTGGCCTTCATTGCACTGGGAACACTGGAGTCCATCAGATTGGATTGCAGTCCTAGGAGAGATTCTCGGGTTAAAATACCCTTGATATTGCCTTTCGTAATTCACGATCTTGTAACTAGAAATAATACCATAATTGCTTGAGTAAGAAATGGATTGTTTGCTTGTGTTGTAATATTACCCTTGATAGTTTTGTTGCCAAGGATATCCCCAAACTGCAGCTGAAGATATCAATGAGAGAAGTAGAACTGAAAACTTGTTAATCTTCATTTTGAGATCAGCCAATGCAGTAGTGAAGCAAAGTACTTGATAACTGAGTCTGCTACCTGTTTCAAGTTAACCAGCTCCTTATATACATCTAGTTGGCTTCTTATTCCTAGAAACGACCAATAAATCTTTAAGCAGAATATCATCAAAGAGCAATGAACTTGAATGTTGTTTTTTGTGTGCATAAAGTAGTGTCTATCAAGTCAGTAGCACAGGAACAAAGATTTCTCGCGAAATCGATCTCTAAGCTGGTTTAACAGAAAAATCTCTATTTCTTGCTAGTCAAAATTCATTAACGCAGAGTTCCTTCGTATCCCCAATTCTCACTAAACTACTTTCTTATTATACTGAAGTTTTTTATTCTATTTTTATTGCACTAGTCCTTGAGATAGTGAACCATCCTTTTTGTTAAAACTCTAAGCAGTATACCCTACCAAAACTGCGGTGTGCAAAAGCCATTATCGGTAAATGGCTAGTAACTTGTAGTTGTTCATCCAATTTTCAGTTTACAAATTTTTTGCCATTTTTTTAAGACTAATTTTAGCTGACGTACCGAATAACAACAGCAGTGGCAGCAGTACGTCAAAACATGTCGGACAGGCAAAGAGTTTCGGAAACAAACGCACATTTTTGAATCCACTTTGGGTTTCAATAATAGTGTTCAAACATTCTTTATTAAAACATGTTTACTGGTCCTTCATGAGAAATCTTTAGATAATCCTGTTCGTGAACTAGCTATGGAACATGTCATTGATAGAAACCAGGTTACCAAGATATTGCGTATCCACGTGATGAAAATTGATGGGGAGATAAGAGAACAATCTGAATTGCAAGCATCTTATTGTAATTAGCATTTGCATCAAATGCTTATTAAGAAGTGAAACTTCTTTATGGGAATGCTCTGTCTGTCTGTCTGTCTGTCTGTCTGTCTGTTGTGTGTGTAACAGAACGCTGTTTTCATACATCGAACCGACTTTTTCGAATTTTGTTTTCGCAGGATGTAATCTCATATCCCAAGGACCTTCAAGTTTGTTTTTTTTAACCTGTAGGTCAACCCCTTCAGAGTCAAAGGTCACAGGTCATCAAATTTTTAAATAGCATACCCCCATATGGGGTATCAATAGAAAGGTCTTGACCAGCAAATCATGAAACACCCATACATGAGGGGTCTGTGACCTTCAGGTCAAAATCTGTGACCTTTTGAAATTTTGGGGTGACTTGAGATTTTATTCAAAACTAACTCTTACAGCAAATGCGACAGTGTACCAGTGACCGTGACACATTTCAGAGTCATACGTCAAAGGTCACAAGGTCATCAACACTTCAAACAGCATCCATCCCTTCACGTTGAGTAACACTGGAAAGCATGACCTGTTCAGGTCACCAGCTTCAGTTGAATGTTTCACTATACCCCAAATACGTCGGCCATTTTCGCGCGCTTTCAAATCTGCAACATTTTTAAATTTTGGGGTGACTTGAGACTTTAGACAACACCTAATTTCTTAAGAAAACTGCGACAGTTTATTGACGACTGTGACGTTTCCCAGGTCAAGGGTGGGGCACAATAAACGTTTCAATTTTAAAACAGCACCTATCCCTATATATGTGGAATCTTTGAAAAGCAACTGAACTTGAACAGTACATTCGGGAAAAGCAACGCAGGAAAAGCTGCTGACCTGGGGAAAACTTTTAGGGAAAATAAGTAGATGGGAAAAGTAAGTTTAGGGAAAGTAAGTTTGGGAAAGTAAGTTTAATTTAGCAGTTTTTTTCACTTCTTGTTTACATCCGGTTTACCCCGCTTTATTACACCTGTACGAAGATTGATTTGTTTCTCATAAAGTAAAAATATGAACAATGCATTTCTATATGAATGTACAGCAATTTTTTTTACTGTTATTTTGTAAGTAAGATGGAAATTAGATAGCAAGAAGTAGCACAAGATTAAAAACCGTCATCGTGCACAACAAAAGAACAAATTGCAATAAAACCGTTCGAGAGCTAAGAAAAAACCGTAGCGTTCTTATCTTTATCCATTTACTCTTTCTTCAATGATTCATTGATAGACGAAAATATTACTGTCATTACGAGAAAGGAAACAGGTAATTTGAAATAAATAAACATTTTTTATTCCAAAAGCAAGTAAAGGAATGAAAACGAAATGGATAAAAGTAAACAGGAGGAAAATGTTAAAGCGATTGAAATTACGACAAAATGGAAAGTAAAAATCCATCCCGGAGAACAAAAATCTTAAATAAAATCTATTCCAGAGAAAAAGCGTATCTTAGGTGAGGAAGTGAACATGCACAAGGACGAAATAATATTTTGATACTAATCTCATAATCCGAAATGTATTGGTGCCGAACCTCTTGGCAGGCTCAAACATTATCTGTATTTTTTATCAAAATCTTCGACCTCGAAAAAATGTTTGCCTTAAATTGCGTTAACGAAGGAAGATTTCCCACTTGTACTAGCGTACCTTTTGAACGCACGATCGTGTTTAATTAGTTTTAAACCCAAGCACCGATAAGACGAATACGTCACTCATGAAATTAGTCCTGTCAAATTAGTTAGTTTGTCTTATTTACCTTGTGCACTTATTTGCTCAGAAAATCTGGGTAATATAAACTGACTCGGAAGTATTCCAACCTTTTTGCTTTGGCATTCAAAACAAAGCTCCGAGGCCACACATTTAACTCAGTTCCGAAAAATATGCTTGAAGTTAACCACAGTGAAAATCGTAAATATAGATGATCGACTTCAATGCTTATGTTTTACAAAAGATTTTATTACTATTCTGCCTGTGGGGTTGCTTATTGTGTGTCAAAGTCTTCAAAAATTAAATTTTCATTCTTTCGAATTACTTAACTCGGATTTTATGCACTCATGAATTAAATAGCAACAATCAAGCATCAGAACGTGTCTTGGGACAATGTCAAGGGCATCTTCAGGCAGGTAAAACCCAAAATGTGACACGTTCACCTGCCCAGAAATTCGGCACAAATACATTTTAGATTATGAGGTTATTGACAAAATATTATTTCATCCTTGTACGAGTGCATGTTTACTTCCTTACCTAAGATGCGTTTTTTCTGGAATGGATTTAATTTCCAGCTTTTTGTTCTCCAAAATGCATTGTATTTACAAATTTTTTGTCGTTTTCTATATCCTACACTTATTGTACAGCACCAAACTAATAGCTATAATTAACATAGAACATCTGCTAGATTTAAAAAACAATTGTAAGCGACCTGTTTATAGTTTGGGATACACAATTTTTTTTATTATATTGAATCAGTTGAATCGGTATTAAGTGTATGTTATACGACAAAAGTTGGACACTAAGGTTCTGCAATATATATTTAACACCTGTTCAAAGCTATAAGGTCTCGATTGTCGGGATTATTTGCCAACCCAGTATTTTCAAAGGTTTTAGCAAGAAATTGTACATTAGTATTTCGTGCAAAGTTCTTCCGTTGGAACAATACGAATTGCACCCCTGAACTTCGTTCCATTTCTTCAAAATTTGGAAGCAACCGAGATGTTATTCTAGTCTCTAGAACTGATACATAATACGAAGTTAATTTACCAACCCGGAAACTGCTGCAAATGTCAACAAGAAAATATTCCCCTGTTTGCCTCATGCTTTGTTGCAGTCAATAAAATCAACTTTAGCCTTATAGGACTTAGGCTTTTCATTAATTAGGGCTCCTTGTGGAGAATTCTGTCGCACTAAAGCGCCAAATAGAAGAATAATTAATCCTCTAAATACCTGCTAAGCAACAACAAAACCAATTTTAAAATTTTGTTTTTGTTGCTAAGAAACTTCTTGTGTTGCCATTGAATTTTCACGTGGTCTAATTATATACTCGCGCACACAGTATTGGAAATGAAGTGTGAAATAAATAAAGAAAAAATTAAGCATTCATAAACTCCTTAGCAACTACAGAAACCAATACTAAAACTTTGTTTCCGATGCTAAGGAAGCTCGACACAAGAGGTGATCAAAATTGATCAAATGGTTTGTGATTTATAAACATAGATGTATATTGAAAAAAATGCAAAGTAAGTTAGTATGAGTTATGTGGTCCTGGGGAAGGGAGGGCAAACTAAGGAGGAATGCAAGGTCTACCAATCGCAATCTTCCGAATCCCGTCAACGAGGCAAGAAATGTGGCACGAGAGAAGGCAAATACATTTTACGTCTTAGTGTCAGATGTCGAACTGTACCCGAGTCCAAACCTCATCTTCCAATTTCTCACAATGATTCGATCGAATAACTCGGAGATTCAAAAGAGCTCCAATAACCCAAAGGTATTTGTACTCCCCGTATTTGATGTTAAGAAAAACATTACTAAGCTGGCACAGAAAAAATTCCAATTGCAATCCATGCTCAAAGATAAATCTGGTGTCTTTTCACAAATTCGCGTGTGAAACTTGCCATAAAATTGTCCACCAATTTGAATGGAATGAAGCAAAGGAAGAATAGAGTCTGGGAGTATTTCCCGTTGGAAAGCGAGAAAGACCGTTTGACCAATGGGAAGCGATTTACATCGGAACCAAGTTCGAACCAATTTATGACAAGACACTCAGTTGGGAAGGTCAGAAGGACAAGATGACTGATGTAAGCTTACTATTTTCAAATGTAAAATAGACCAATATGTATCATTTCGTTTTATACAGGGGTACACACTTTGCTTGTTGCAGTACGTATTCTTCCTGAACTAACAATCTTGTATGGCAGGCACCCACTCTGCATTTTGTGACCTATTGATCCATTTTAGGGGCGTATGATATTGTTACCCGCAATAGGAATTTGGACTCATAGGGTCTCATAAAATTTTAAAGTTTGGTGTCAATAATGGTTGCATTTAATTTTGTGTGCCATAAATCCAGTCTCATCTTCAGCTCCATACTTTCACCTTTCATTCACACTTACAGTTTGGCCTTGTCGTTTTTATTGCATCAACTCTCACGTGTGAATGCGTAAGTGTCGAAACTGTAGTTGCATCTGTGGATCTATAGTGGTGAATTGTATACGAGATCAGAGGAAACGTGCTGGGAGCGTGTGTAGAATTGCCGTTGAGGTTTACAGCTGTCTCGTAAGAGACGCGAGAGGAGACGGGGAAGGTGAGAATATTCGGATGAGGATTGGCGGGAGTGGCAGCGGAGAGAACACAAAAGTAAACAATCTGGTTCCTTAGTTTTCCTCTTTCATTCGTGCAACCTTAATTCGATTGACCTGTGGGGAGTGACGATGGAAGGGTCAAGTGGGGTCACGAGGGGGAGGGGGAGTGGCCTGAGTGAAGTGAAGGAGGCTCTAAGGGGATTCTTCCTCAGTGGGAAGACGACGAAAGGGAAGGAGTGTGGGATTTGTATTAGTGGGAATCGGTTTGTAGAGTTGGGGGAGGAGGTGTTGGGCGTGGTTCTCAAGGCGCTCCTGGTTCCTCCTCCCGAGGAGGAGAATTTGGAGGGGAGGAGGACGTCGCTGTGGCTGTGCGAAGACTGTGGAGCATCCCTCAAAACTCTCAATGACCTGTTCCACCGGTTGGAGGAGTTGCGATGTCAGTTCAACGACCTCAGGAGGATTGTTGGGAGTCAGGTCATTCTGGGGTCACTGGGGAGGTCGGAGGAGGAGTGGGCGGGGTGGGAGGAGCAGGTGAAAAGGGTGGAGCACATCTTCCCCTCATGTTTGAAAGTGAGGATGGAGGAGGAGGATGGAGGAGCTCCATTTTGTGATTCTCTTGTGAAGGAGGAGGAGATGGAGCTCAGCGAGGAAGTGAATAAGGTAGCCAACACTTTTTCCGCCTTTCCTTATTTGCCTGATGAATTTCTCACCATTCTGTCTCCTTCCAGATGATTCCGCTTGTTTTGCTGGGGCCGCAGATTGAGGAGCCAGCCACCCCCACTGAATTCACCGACCCCCTTTGGATTGAAGAACAACTCCACGTCAAGTCAGAAATGGAAATCGGAATGGCGGAGCCCCAAAATGGAGCTGACGAAATCCACGAGGACTTTTTTGTGGAGGAACCGTCTGTGGCATCTGCGGAAGTGTCACTGCGATCCCAACGGAAGCAGCGTCTCCTCCCTTCCACAGACATTCAACAACACCCACACGATTCTTCCTCAGCAGAAGAAGTCGCGACGTCGGAGAAGAAGCAGCGCATGACGGAAAACACGTTCAACGACACACAACGTCAAATCGCCCAACTCACCGCCAACAAGAAGACGCACCTCCCCAAGAAAGTGAAGTGCTCCCTGTGCAAACGCTTCTTCAGCGGAGATCTCGAACTGATCCGCCACGAGGCCAAATTCCACTCCGCCGCTAAATCCAAAACACCCACGGGCGTCCCCTGCAGCCATTGCCACTTGACCTTCCACGCCCCCGCCGCTCTGAAGCTACACAAACTCCGAACTCACCTTCTCGGGTCAACAGCCTCAGGCGACCCGCAGTGCGCCTTCTGCCTCGAATTCTACCCCAACGAACCCTCGTTAATCCAACACCAGCGGAAGATTCACTTCGGAGGTCACTCCCCAGGCCCCCAGCACATCCACTGCTTCCTCTGCAGGACCTCCCGCAGCTTCCACACCCCCAGGGACCTCCACGCCCACGAGGAATCCCCAGAACACAAGCAGAAGGTCCGCGCCAAGTCCTCCGCCTACTGCGACGTCTGCAGACTCAACTTTGCCTGGAACCCTGAAGCCCTGCGCCTCCATCTGAGCAGCCCTGAGCATCAAAAGGAAGTCGACAGCATCAGGAAATTCGACGCCACCACGTACTGCATTTTATGTCGAAAGGATCACGAGAGCGGCTCTCAACTGTACAGACACCTCCGCAATCCTGGACACAAGCAGAAGTCGCTGGAAGTCCAGGAGAACCATTCGCCAGAAGTGATAAGGACGCGCATCTTCACCAATTCCTCCAGAAGTGTCTTTGCTGTCGAACGGAGACCTGCCACGTAGCCTACAACCGCCTGTCTGTCATTTGCACGTGTTTTAATTAATTAATTAAATTAATTAATCTTAAGTAAACTTGTAATTTTGGAAACTAATTAAATCCAATACATTTGCTTGTAATGTAACTGATGGCTAGTGAGGAATGTTGAGAATATTTGGGTGTCAGTTTGGCGGGAAGGCCAGCGCGAAGGACCAACGTGGGATTGTTTACGTTTGGTTCACGGAGAAAATGTTGTTTGAAGTGAGGATGGGTGGGTGGGAGGAGGTCAGTGGGGGTCAAGGAGCCAAGGGTGTGTCCTTCAAGGGAGGGAGGAGGTGGAGGAGAGGGGACAAGTGTTGGAGGGAGGAGGTGGGTGGAGCTGTTTGAAGACGTTGTGGGCCTCACCCTCCGGACGCTCCTCATTCCCCCGCAGGAGATGGAGGAGACCGCGACGTCGCTGTGGTTGTTTGAGGAGTGTGGAGCACCGCTATCCACCCTCTTTAAGCTCTAACTGCGCTTGGAGGACTTGCGCTGCTTTTGGAGGAGGAGGAGGAGCCAATGGAGGAGGACGCCAAACTAAATAAAGTACACGACAACTTAGAAACTATATCTATCTCACCGATGATGTCACTTGTGTTTTTTATTCTTGCAGATGACTCCGGTTGTTTTGCTGGAGCGGCTGAAGGAGGAGGCCAACAGTGCGACTGAGTTAACGACATCCTTTTGGTCTGAAGAAGTTGTCTGCGTCAAGTCAGAAAAGGACGACACGGAGAATCCAAATGGAGCTGAGGAAATCGACGACGTCCTTAATTTCTGGGAGTCAGCGATGGCCACAACGGAGGAAATGGAGGAGGATGAAGAGAAGAAACCGAATTTCGCGAAACCGCAGTCTCCGAAAAACTGTCACCTGGAATCGAAAGACCTCACAAGGGAAGATCTGTTGGAAGGACGAATACGAGGAAACTGATGACGACCCTGAAGAGACCGCAACGGCGGAGAAGGACGTGTCCCTTCCGCAGTGTCCCTTCTGTCTCGAATTCTTCCCCGACAAACCCTCGTTGGTGCAGAACCAGCGGAAGTTCCACTTCGGAGGACGTCCCCCACCGCCCAGGGGAACGGACGAAGGTCATTCACCCCAACACATCCACTGCTTCCTCTGCAAGACACTTACAGGTTCATTGACCCCCAAAGACCTGAAGGCTCACGAGGAATCTCCCGAACACAAAGAGAAGATCCGCTCCAAATCATTCGCACACTGCGACGTCTGCAGACTCAACTTCGCCTCGGACGTCGACGCCCTCCAAACCCATCTGAAGAGCAAAGAGCATCAAACGGAATTCGAAATCATTTGTGAATTCGACCCAACAACTTTTTGTATTCCTTGCGCCTTGCCGAAGGAGTTTCCACAGTCGCAAGCATTTTATTTCACACACGCGCGCCGCTCCACACACACGCAACTGCGTCGAAATTCAGGAGAGTAGAGAGTTCAATCTTCAACCGTGCAAAATATTTCCAATCTATTCTTAGCGTCCAAATTCCAACCCGTTGCTCCTTTTCCTCCGCAGCTTGGAACTTAAAATCGATTTGTGATTAAAATGAACTTTATTGTGTAAAATCATTAAGCCGTAATTATTCAAATATTCAGCTGATAACGATCAAATTGAGTTCATTGGAAATGCGCAGGAAATAAATGGTAACTTATGCTTTATCCCCATTCATTTGTGAACATATCAATATCAATACAATCATTACAATCTGCTCTATAAAACACTTGCATTCTCTTTAAATTCTACTACCCTCTTCAAAGAGAAAGGGTGTAATGGGACTGAAATTATTGAGAGTGAAATCAGATTGTTTAAGTCCAAGTTTCATGCAGGCTACCACATCAAGGAAACCAGAGCAAAAGAAGAAACCAGGCAAATGTCTTGCTTAAAAATAAGAAACCTCGCAATAAATTCACTGAAACTCATGATGAATTGCAGTGCAAAAATTAGCCTACGTAACTTTTGTGAGGATTAACGCATAAAGTTAAGATTCGCTGAGGTTTTCCAAACAGCGTAATAAACCTCTCACAAAAGAATTGTGGGTTGCCGAATGATAAATTAACGCGTCTCCCTTGAATAACTATTTAATCTCCATTTAAATAACAACGAAATCCAGAAGGACCTTATCTACAAAGGGATTAATTAATAAACAGTGCGTCACAATCAGGTACAGAAAAATTGTAAGCCATGATGTGAATACATTTTAGTTCCGAACAAATACCTTAATGGTTTTATATATTAGGCTGTAAAACGAAACTCAACGAAAACTCATACTGTTTATTTAAGTTTATTTTTAATTTTTATTACAATAATACGTTAATCCTGTTGGATGCATTGGTTGTTATCAACTAATCCAATGGTAAAGCAAGTGTCGGTACTCTCAAATAAACCAAATACAACAAAAATCCCCAGTAAATGGTTTCAATCGCAAAATTGCATGTTAACCTATTCCAGCTTATCTTCTAATTCTACGAATTCAAATCGAATTTATTACGTGGAACTTGCTATCAAAGCTTTACACTGACAAAAAACTTCCATTTAATCTTATACGCGTGCATTTTTTTCTGTTGACTTAACGTCACTTTCATTTACAAACTGCTGATTGCATACGATCAGAATAAAAGGCGACGGGTTTATCCTCAAACCTCACAGAAAACCTTTCACACTTTAGACTCTACAGTCAACTTAAGCAAGAGATCGAACGATACCTAACTAACATCGTATTGCTGCTAAAGTACGGTAACACAGATAATTTATAAACCCTTAACTTGATACAACATACAACCCTATATTTTTACATGGATGTTCTGCCTGCGCATTGGGTTCATCGCGGCCTTCCTTTTGGTCTTACTGGTAATTCAAGACAGTGAGGGCCAAGCGGGATGGGAAGATGGAAGGCATGGAGCAGCATTAGGAAAATTGGCTGGAGAATCAGCTTTGAAGCTGTTTTCATGTTCCTTGTACCAAGTTAAAAAAGGAGGAGGCAAGTGCATTCACAACAAATGGAAAAATCGTGATCAGGAGTTTAGGAGCAGATGTGGAAACCGAGGAAGAAGATTTAGCTTCGCCCCCTGGATGGGAGGTCGCTGTTACTGCTATGAATGCCACTGGTAAATGCTGTCAACAAACTTTTAGTTAAGTAATTACTTAATATTGAGGGATGACTCTTCAGTACTTGTGACACTTACGGATAATAAAGAACATTGGAAATAAAAGTCATAAACGATTATCTTGTTATTTATATTTAACAAAGTAAAAGCTGAACATGTTGTTATGAAGGAGTGCAACCATTTATGTGGTATTCTAATTTCCTCATTTTAACACAAACAAGCAAGGATGTGTCCTCCCTACACACGAAAATGCACATACGTGGTTTTCTAAACAAATCGTATGTTTAACTTTTCTTTACACAATCACCCTCTATTGGGTCTCGGTGAGAAATCAGACTTATGAAAATCGCTGCAAAGAAGCTCAAAGCAACGATATTAGCAAAGCCACAGAGCTAACATAGGATCCGTACGTTAGCTTTAACTGCTGGTCTCGTCATCCTGACCAAATTTTTTTATTGAAACAGCATAGCAAATTGAGGTTTAAGAGAGATAAATTGGGTCAACTATGGGGCGCTATGCGCAATCAGGATGACGTTTTAACTCAAGTTTGTAGTGTGTAAAAGGCTCTGGTATTAGATAAGCCAGCTGTTACTTTATTTAAATCCATTTAATGGGGAGAATACCCCAATGCAAGATGCTTAAGGATAAAAATTAACGATTATCTTACATCACGAAAGAATAAGAGTAGCCTAACAATCATGCGATTCTACTGTTCATTAACAGAATGCGGTTTTCTACTATAGAGCCTGCTTAATTAACTCCCAGTAAACTCTGTCTTTTAATGTCTGTTTAGAACTCAAAGTCGTTTATTAACCGATTTACTGATTTGCTAATTGAGGTGGATGATTGATCCCTTACTAGGGAACTTTGGCAGCACGTCTCGTGTGGACGTAAATGTGGGCGGAGTCGTGGGGAGGTTCAATTGTTCCTACTCCACTCGTTCCTTCCTCCTGAGGTCCTGCGCGCCTGCAGAGACTACAACACTTCCTGACTGGATACCCAATTCCTCCAATGAAGTCCTTTTGTCCTGAAATACGAGAACAATCTTAGCAAATTAACATGACATAAGTTTCTTGCGATTGAAGGTCACCTTACTGACTTTTTACTCGTGGGTAATTTGTTTCTAAATGTCTTTTCGTTTCATCATCCCTGACAAGAAAGAGAAGAGGAAAACAGGGTGGAGTAACAGCAAAACTGCAATTTTTCCAAGCTTTATGATGTTGTAATTATCGTCGTTGGTTCCAAGGAATTTCAGGAGGATCACATTCATCCAAAAGAGTCCCATTAGGTGGAACAACTTAAAACACAGCAGAAACCTACACGAAATAAAATATTAGAGACGAATCATCTATACTCAGGAGTGGAAGGCTCACTCATTTCTTTGTCTTTTGATGTCATTGGAGTTTTGAGACGCCTCGAGCTTTAAAGCAGTCGCAATAAATATAAGGAAGTCGATGCTGATGAATTCAAGGAACGGTTTACAAGGATCATTGCCAGAGTTGAAATAGGGGAGTGCTAGAGAATTCAGCTGGAATAATAAAAATTAAATGTTGCCTTCTGCAATATATTAATTACTTGCTACTTCCAAAAGTTTAGGAAAAGAGAGACGGTGTTATCATTAAGTCAAGACCCAAAAAAAGTGTAATTAAAATGCAAAACCACATCCTCCGAATCGTCAGGGTTCCACCACAACATTCGTTTATGTTCTCTGTCGGCCACAAATGTCGCAAGAGAAGTGAACTCCGATAAGAAGCTTACGCCCGACGAGTTTCTCAAATATTGTATTCTACAAAACTATACTGCTTGGATTTGTTTGCCCCATGCACTAGTTCGTCATCGTCATCTTATCCATTATTCGCACGAGTCCAACAGTTTGCAGCTGTAAGCACGCTGATTGCTGTATAATTGGTTTAAACCAATGCCGCATTCTACATTCGTCATGTGAATAATTTTAGATCGATTGGTTTTCTATCGCGTTCTGTTTAATACGTGAGACATTTGTTAAAGATGGGAGAGATGTAATTACACCAGGAAATTTGGCCGTTATTCGTTAATTTGAAAACCTGATTCATTAAAACAAACTGCTCGACATGTCATTTGTTTAGACCTGAAGTTATAATAAATAATGAATTGACGAATTTACACGCAATTTAACCTCAGAATCAGCATTTTTAAATCTTGCAAGCTGCAATTCCGAAGCACAAAGCATCAATTTGGTCTGCTCAACTTCTAAACTTTGGGCATCGAAAATGAAGCCTTTTTTATGCAAGGGCTACGAAATCAACTCCCTAATGCAAATTTGAACCTTTAAAGAAATTTGTGGAAATGTAGGCATTGACTGCAGAAGTCTTAGTCTTTGTAACAATTTCAACATTTGCTTGATACTTAAAAATTCAAAATTATATCAATATCGTTCCGTGTGAACATAATCATATCCGAATATCTGAATTAATTTCATTGTTGGCGTTGGCAAAATATACAACCAATTATTTGACAAATAAGATAAATTTTATACTCGCCTGTTGTTTTCTTGTTCAATGAGCACGCAACTTGAAGGTTTGCTTTGGATCCCACATTGAATGGACCATACTTAATAATATAGCCTCGGCAAAAGATAATTAACTTCCTTGCATGAGTAAGATAAATAGTACGTAGGTGTTCCTACGTAATATTTATCTATGTCGATTGAGGATGTTATTTAATTATTGCTGAGGCAATGACATGTTCATGAATGGGTTAACACGAAGGTTATCACACGGTGTGTTAACTAAATGAGAATCTCAATTTTTTTCTTATTTATCTGAGAATCTTGGGTTTTACTGCAGCTCAAACGCTAGAAAAAAAGTTCAGATAAACGAAATTTAGTTCTTCGTGTTTCAAACAATCCTAAGAATCTTTAAGAACCACGACTGTTTTAAGCGATCCTCTGTGAATGATGAAATTCTTCGTACTAGCAATTTTTCTATCATTCAGTTTGTGTAGTCGGGTGCAAATACCCCTTAAATACTTCAACCCATGCGGATTCATTTTAAAAGACCAATTTTCCCAAGATCACGTAAAGAACGATTTTTACACTCAATTAATTCCAGAAATGAAACGAAATTTAGCTTATCAACCTCTCATAATTCAACGTGGGTTGCCTAGACAGTATATAACTGCAAGTATATTTCATTCTATGAGGTACGACTGTTTCATTCATGTTTTTTGCCGTGGGATTCCAAACTCACAAATATTCTACCTCATGTCGGTACATACTCTCTGAAAGATGTCTCATTGCGAAGAGCCACAATCGTTGCTTTTTGTCTGGTGAAAGTCCACATCACTGTTGGAAAGTTATTCAGTCATCGCCTATACCAACATCGATTGTTCCCAGTCCGCTTTCTATTGTCAGGTTCATTGCTGACAGGGTTTGAAGTTCGTATCGAGAATTGGAATTTCCTCTGCCCTTTTTGTCAAAATGTCCTGCAAAAGATTCAAGTAAACAAAAAGATAAAATTTATTGGCCAAATTTGTTCTGTGGCAGATTGATATTGTGGCTTACTCGTTACAATCAACCCTGTACTATCATAGAGGTTGAAGCCGAAAGAGTAGTGCTAGCTTCTAAACTTAATGCTACAATCGATTTTGGAGGATCAGGTCCGTCAATAGCTCCACAAGAAGTTTTTGAAGATACTTGGTACGCAAGAGAAGTTTATGACTTTGTGGAAGAGCAGGACACCTCAGTTGTTTACTGCATTTACGAAGAACGAGAGGACTTGCCTCAGGTTAATATTTGGTACTCTCACGTGTCTTCCGCCGTATTCCTGTCCATCTTTCTCTTTGTTACTGCTATGTCAATTACAAATTCCATCAGAAAAAAATTTGTTAGCAGAAGAACCGTAAAAAATATTCTGAAGTGTTTAAGTCTAGTGGACAATTTCAAGCAAACGTGATTCATAACAATCAGTGCAATGTCCTTAAAATTGAAGTGTGTAATAGTTATAGTATGCTAAGTCGTGACTTCCTCAAGAAGTTTCAAATCGACTGGAATGCCGTGAAGTCTCAATGTGGTCAAGTCCGCAAACCGCAGACATCGTCTCAGTTGGAATCCTTGCTGTCCGAGTTCCAAGATGTTTTCGACAAGGCAGTTGGTGTCATCGACAATTTTCAAGCAAAACTCATCTTGAAAGACGATGCAACAACACCCTTCTGTAAAGCCCATCCAGTGCCCTTCGCCTTACGTCACAAGGTCGACGAAGAACTGGAGAAGAAGGAGTCCAGCGGTGTCATTTCTCGCATCGAACACTCCGACTGGGGAAGTGCACTTGTTGTTGTGCCTAAGCCAAACGGGAAAGTAAGGATCACAGGGGATTTTAAACGAACAGTTAACTCCCAGTTATGTGTAAGTCAGTACCCTCTTGCCAGAACAGAGGACCTGCTTGAGTCCATCGCAGGGGGTTCGTTGTTTTCGAAACTTGATGGCCCAAATGCCTACATAGACGAAGTTATTTTTAGTGGTGACGGCGAGCTTAAAAGTTTGAAGAATCTCCGCAGTGTGTTGGAGCGGATGAGGAAATTCAATTTTCGCCTTTCACGTGAAAAGTGTCTATGCTTGCAGTCATCTATACCGTTTTTGGGTCATGTCGTAAGTTCAGACGGTCCTTGTACTCATCCAAAGAACGTAGAAGCTATCGCCTCCATGCCCAAACCGAAGTCTGCAAGTGAACTTCAAAGTTTTTTGGGTTTAGTGACATTCTATGCCAAGTTTGTGCCTAATATGTCTACAATGTGTGAGCCTCTTTACAGACTCAACAGACAGAAAGTGAAGTTATTGTGGTCTGCTGAATGTGATCGAGCTGTTGAAAGTGTGAAGAAGGCCATGACATGAAGTAGTAAATATTTGGTGTGTCCCAACATGTGATGTAAAGCATCCAGGATTCTAAGTTTCTCTCATTTTATAATGTAATTATGCGTTGCATGGCACTGAATTTTGCCTGCAGGTCCACTTAGTGTAGCTCCAAGTCCCAAAGTTGTCTTCCCCGGACTAGAGGTCCTCCACTCAACCCTCTCACGCAAACTACTCGCGAGACAGAAAGTATCATAGCTGCACATGTTGAGCTAATTTCGTCTCTTACTCACGTAAGCCAGTTTGATGAGAGGAGAAAATCATCCTGCGGCGGGGTCGCACTTTCTTCCTCTCTTGTGACCTCCCGCTATTCGGAGTGGACCCTGCGGGGCCCAATATTATTTTAACACGTGGATGCCTTTAGTTTCATGTTCTGCTTGACTAGAGCAGTCACTTGGTATATCAAATGTAACCCAACTATCGTGTCAGTGCAAATACATTTCCACTAAGCATTACAAACAGCCCTTAAACAAACGCAATTCCTTATACAATCCTCATTTCATTGGCTAAAGGTAATCTGTCATGACTGTTAGTTGTTACATCCAAATTATTGTAGGGTTTTATTGGTGGCTTGCAGGTATGAAATTTAGGCAAGATTTATTGAAGTGAGTTCAATTCCTTAATTTTGCCAAAAAATTGCCTATAGTCAATCATTCTATAGCTAATTATCTCAAAATTATTCTACATCTGGGTTCAAAGTGGTATTTTGTTATTGTTACTAATTGGTGTTATAAATTGTTAGCTAACGATGGATAACACCAAGCGTTTACTGAAATTAACGTTATCAAATGGTATGAATATATCTAACAATGTTAATATTTTCCCTATCCTGCCATGTTTAATAACAGATACCAATGATCACATTAATACCACTTTTGTGAACTTTTTTGCCTTTTTCACTGGTAAAAGTGCTTGGTAAGTGCTATTTTAGTCACCCTGTTCTAAATGCTAATTTTTGAAAAAGATAAGACGAACAAGTGTTTAAAAATTAAATTATTATTTAGGGATGTCGCGTTCTGTGGACATGCATGTAGGCGGAATCGAGAGGAGGTCCATTTATCCCTCCGTCACTGGTCCCGCTTTTATTTTCATTCGGACACTTGCACAGCCCCAAACACCATCTTACAGGATAACAAATCTTATCAATGAAATCCATGACTCCTGTAATAAACATGCAATCAGTTAGAAATAAACTTCCTCGGGAGTGAGTGTCGATTCTATGACCTTTAATTCGGGGGTAGTTAGATTCCATATATCTCTTAGTCTCTGAATTCCATACGAGGAATATGAAGAGAAAAACGGGATGGAGGGCCATCAAAACGAGAGATGTGGCCTCAATAATGGTAATAACCAGCAGGTTCGGTTCATATGGCAAATCGGTGTATACAAAGTAGGCCCCGACCAGGAAGTCAATTATGCAGCGGAATCCCATCAAAAGGAATAGCTTCAAATTCAACACGAATCTGCAACGATACACGTCAAGTTAATTTCACAACCAGAATGGGCGGTTTCACTTAAAGAATCACGTTTTTGTGTCGGTCCTCTTGATCTGACTAGAGTGTTGAGCAATCCAGAGTTTCACCGCAGTTGCGATGAAAAGAAGAAAGTTAATGGAACTGAAGACAACCAACGATCCAAACATGAGATGTAAAAACACACCTCGACCACCTATGACTTCAATGAGCTCTAAATGGGAGTAGTTTATATCTTTTATTGATGCAGCTACAAAAATGACACATGTAAGTGTGAAAGTGAACGCCAAATACAAGTAGAGCCGTTTCGGGTTTTTCTTGCCGTGTCTAAGAAACCTTAAAACACCAAAAGTATGAACCAGGATGAAGAACAGTGAAAATAGGATATTTATACGTGAGAGTGAGCCAGACATCGAAGCTCAAGACAGCCACCCACGAGAACCCGAATACATGAATGAAGCACGCCAACATCACTGGGAACGATTAAAAGAACGTAATTGAGCAATACTTACACTGCTTAGGTAAATTTTGACAAGCAAACCTAAGATTGCCACAGTGGTGGGGGTAAAGTCCCCCTGCCGATATGTTCCTATTGCTTGTGGTAACAAAAACTTTGCGAAAAGGTACACGACGATGCCGTAAGTACAAGTCAGAGAGCTGGAATAGGAGACGATGCTCCAACGAAATACAACGTCCTTGTCTTTCCGCAGAATGTATATGACGGCGATTCCCATGTAGAACGAAAGGGCTATACTCAATAATACCGTCGCCTGCAAATACAAGAGACCTCGATTTTGAACTAGAGCGGTATTTGTTGCTTGTTTTGCTTTCAATATGTCAAAATTACAGTGTAGAATCTGTACGGGATTGGGCGTGGCTCTACGAAATTCCAGTCTTCCCTGCACAACCATACGACAAACTCCTCAGAATTGCCACTTAATGCGAGCTTTCCTGACTTCCCACGTCTCATAACCGGCTCAAGGCAGTGGCGTTTTAATTCCAACTTTTTCCAGGTTTTCTCAAGCCATCTCCCCATGAGGACTCCAGTCCGCAGTAACTTGAATCTGATACAACATAAACTTTCAGGAGCACGTGCTTGGAGACATTGAAATTTCTTAAAGACACCTACGGCGAAACAAATGGTGTTTTATTCAAGAACGAACGGTGCAAGTAACATCCAGAACCTCGAGGTCGTCTCTTCCGCATTAGCGGCTGGACACTGTCACTCATGGTCATGACGGTCGGGAATGTGTCCTCAATAGAATTGTAGAACGGTGGACTCCATTTTATTTTATTATTTATATCGGTGTCTGGGGCCTCACACTTCAGTCTCTTGATGTTAAAAAACTTGAGAGCTGAGTCAAGGACGAAGTGAGAATCACCAAAGCAGCAGCGGTTTATACAGGGTCTCTTCGCACTGCATTCTTCCTTACAAGTCCGCACAGTCACTGAATTTTCCGACACTCTGCAAGAAATGGTATTTCCTCTAATGCTGAAACTATTACGACAATGTAATCTTTTGTTACCTTCGAATGCAAAACTGAGACTGATCGAAGAAGTAGCCATTGTGGACGAGTAACCCACGGTCTGAAAATAATTCATCCTTTTTTAACCTGGCATCATCAAACTCCATTGTGAAGTCCTCGTAATTTCCATTACACTCCAGCCTTTCAACATGTTTCGCTTCCAGTCTCACTTGCACTTGTTCAGTTGTGTTCTCATTTGGATTCTCAGACCTGATAGTTTTATAAAGTTACCACTGGAGTGGACAAATTTGTTACTTAAATAATTGTCTATTATTTCTTACTGTTCAAACAAAGCTTCTTTTCCATTGTGAAAGAGTTGTGCAGGAAGGAAGACTACCTTTTTTTCTCCACTGCCACATAAATCATTGAGTTCTTCCTCAGGTGTCGTGGAATTCGACATTTGATATGTATGCCTGGTGTTCTCACAACATTTGGGAAGAATGTACGAGTCACTCCGTAAAGCGTTAACATCGCATGCACAGTACAATACCAGCAGCCAGGGCAAAAGCGTGGTCAGGATGAAGATGATTTTTGAAGAATTCTGCAAATGAAACATTTTGCTGAAATGGCGTTTCAAGAATTGAGTACAACTGATTTCCCGAATAGTCAGTTTTCCCAAAGGACAACCTGGACACAAGAATGTATTATAAAAATTCACCAGCAGAGCTCTGTGAAGGAAGTAAAAGGAATAAAATGACATTGAGGAAATTTTGTTTGTCTGTAATGAAACCCAAATAATCAAAACAGGAAAAGAGTTTCAGCAAACCCTTGTCGTAGACCCTTTCATACAAAGTTTATTCCCCTTAAGCATACAATTTTGTCGTTAAATATTTTTATTAGTCCTCTTCCTCAAACTAATTCTCCGTCGTGGTTTTAACATAAGTAAAATGACTGTAAGAAGAAATAAACTTTTATATACCAAGCTTCCGTTTGTCCACAAAATTCCAGTTTAATGTACTCTAAAAATTGCCTTTTGTGGCTCATTGCTTCCTCACCCCTAATCTGGAGGGCTATAGTTGATGATTTGCTGCTTTTTCTGATAGTTGTTTGTGCGTGGGGTTTACTTTGCAACCTTGTTGTTGTAACATTCATGTAACCCTGGAATTATGAACTTGATATCCGACAGCAGCTTTCATGCTGAAATGCGGGCGTCGTTTTCGGCAGATTTATTTGGTTTTTGATTTTGTGAGTAGAACTTCTGTGTTTAAAATCGTAAAATAAGGGCAAAGCCGACTATGGATAGAACAGAACTCGAATTCAGTCTTAACTCATTTCCGTTTCGGTAAATGTAGTTAGCTGTTTAAGGTAGGTGTAGAGTTCGGAATGTGAGAGATGCCGATGCCGAAAATAGTCTACTTTTGGAAAAAATTGGTATTTATAGTTTGGATTTGCAATATGTCGAAGAAGAATCCGATTCGGCATGCCGAATCGATTTTTAAACTTCAGCTTCGACATCCACATCAACTATTTATACTTCGGAATCAACTTCAGCTTTTACTTCGTCACCACTTTCGGCACGCCTTGAACTTCAGCATTTGTCGTTTATACTTCTGCTTCTACTTCGGAATCTCGTCGGAATCTGTCATTCGGCAAAAGTTGAAACCATTTCAACTTTTGCCGAATCAACATGCCGATTCAAATGCCGAATGTCTTAATAATACCCCAAAACAAGTCTTTCTGAACCCGCGATTGACTCATAATAACATTCAAAGTAGTATAATAACAAATGCATGGTGAAGTGCTTTCGAATCCTGAGTTCTATACTGAAGCTATAATAGTGATCATCTCAGTTTTAATAACATAAAAATTTTAGAATGATAGGTGAATAACTACTAAAGTTGGTGTGTTGTAGCAGTGCTTTCTAAAGTTAAAAGAAGCCCGAATACACTTGCTCTAGCCTCTTAATCCTACAGGAAAAAATAAGTAGCACAGGAAAAATGATGTTACGCCCATAAATTTGTTTGTGAAATAAGCTTTATTTGATATTCCTGGA